>CM021101.1:34392061-34577153 GCA_007115665.2 Sequoiadendron giganteum
AATTATATCCCCAATAGCGCTCAACTGATCTCTCAAATCAGCAATTGTCATAAATAATGAGATGACTGAATCATCTTTAGCCATTTTTACATGGTGAAGTTGTTGTCTCAAAGCAAGGGCTCTGCTGGTGTTGTTGATCTCATACAATCCTTTTAGAGTATCAAACATTTTTTTAGTTGTCTTCAACTTGGAGATGATTGGTACTAGGTGATTCATCACAGAGTCTATCATGATCTTTCTAGCCTTCGTGCCACTTTTCTTCCACTGGATTTTCTCAGTATCATCGGAAGGCTCGGGCATATCACTTTCCACGAAATCAAGAAGATCATTCTCCTCTAATGCAATGAGTACCTTGGGTTTCCAAGAGTTTGAAGTTTGAAGTTTGACACCGCTCACCATCTTCTTTTTCCGCACAAATTCACCTTCAAAGATCTGCCCTTAGGTCAGAAATAATTTGAACCTTAGATCTGCGATACTTCAAGATCTGCCCTAGATGAAAAGTTGACTTGACTGCTTAAACAAATCTAATCAGAACTTTTCTTAGACCCGCTCTAATACCATGTTAGATTTAGGATCAGAGATGAAAGCAATCAGAAAATGCAACACATAAGACAATGAACACAACAAGATACCCTGGGAAAACCCTCCTACTCGAGGGAGAAAAAACCCAGCAAATATATCTCTTATATATTGAAGGAATAAGAGCAGAAATCTGCTTACAACTCAGGCCCAACACAATGCCTAATTTGATAAAATAAATAATAGCACCTCTCCTAGATGCAAAGATACAATAAAATATGTTTCTCCTTGAAATCGGTCTACTGCTACAAAATGATTATTTGTTGCTACAAGATGATGATCTGCTGCTCAAGTATGAACTTCTTTGTAATGTCCCCATTTTTAGCACTACACTTTCCAATGACTGTTAGCCTATTCCCTAATGCTCGTAGGCTAGTCAGAGGCAGAATTAGGGTTCCCAGCTGTTGGGAGGCTTCTTTTGAGGATTCAGGGGTTGGCATGTTGGAGTTTTGCAGTTTGGTCACGGGATTCTTTCTGGGTTCTCAGAGAGCTTCGTAGTGGTATGACATGCAACAGGATCAGAGAAGTTTTCCGGACTTACTATTTTTAGTAAGTTACGATGGCTGCATGTTGGAGTTTTATAGTTCAGATTCTGGATTCCTTTTGGGTTTTCAGAGAGCTTCGCGACAGCATGACATGCAACTGAATCAAAGAATTTTTCCGGACTTACTATTTTTAGTAAGTTACGATGGCTGCATGTTGGAGTTTTATAGTTCGGATTCTGGATTCCTTCTAGGTTTTCAGAGAGCTTCGCGACAACGTGACATGCAAATGAATCAGAGGACTTTCTGGACTTACTATTTTTAGTAAGTACGACGGTTGCTCGGATTGTGGTTAAAACGAGTTTGGAACAACTTACTATTTTTAGCAATATGCTATTTTTAGTAAGTTCTATTTTTGGCAGTGCTATTTCTAGCAGGGGCTCTGAAGTTCGATTTAGTGGCTATCTTGAGAAGGACAGTATATTCATCCGGTTTCCAGCGTTGGAGGTGATTATTTTGTCAAGTTCGATATTTGATGAAAATATTAAGTTAAGTGAAATATTTATCATTTTTCTAAAGTCGACTTGGAGAGAAGAATGGGACGTAAACATGAGAAAATATTTAACATTTAAAAAGATGAAGTTTATGCCTTGGGAAATGGGACGCCATCTTGAGGGTCAAAAGGTCAACAAGGAATTAGGGCGACTCTTGAGTGGAGCGCACCTTCTGGAAGGTTCTAGAGGTGCTTGGCAAAAGTTATAAAAAGGAGGTTTGGGGTCTTCATTCAGCATCTTATGTTTTTCAATATTGTTATGCTGCCGGAATGGTATCAGGATTGCTTCGAGGGATGCATACCTCCTAGTCGGCTTAACTTCTTGCTTGAAAGATAGCAGCAACTAGTTGAGATTTTGTTAGTTTCATATTGAGTTGTTTTGCATTTGTACTAAGTTAATACTTTTCAATCTTCACGCTTGTTGTTTTATTGTGGTCGAATGGATTTTCGCACTCCATATGTTCCTTTGAATGATTTTTATCCTGCCATGTACTCTGATCCCGTGTCAAGCCCCACTCCAAGCAGAACTCGTGACCTTGGCCACCATGACTTTTAAAACCCCGTCCACATTTTGAGAGAGTATTGGTTTCATGCAAAATTAATATGAGTCATTGATGTTGTTCAGCCTTTGGAATTTGGCCAACTGTCTAGGAGTTATTAACTGATTTCAAGTCATTTGGTTGGGCATTGAGCATGTTACATTTAATGGGTCTCTAGAAGGTTGGTTAGGGCTTCACAATTGCCGGTTCTATCATATCAGACTTAGAGGGTTCATCATTTGGGTTGGGATTGAGTTCTTGAAGTCATATTAGGCATTTGGAAGACTCGTTATACATTTGCAGCTTGGGTTACTTCACTAATGCAGTGTGCTTGCAGGCTCTCTAACATATTGTAAGCTAAACAGTAGTACTGTCAGCATTTCTCCTAATCTGATCTGATTTTTGTAATTACCACGGCTGTGGAGGAGACTGGCTCATTTCAGTCTATAGCTTTAAGTTTCCCCTTCTTGCATCACCCGCTGAACAAGTGGAAGAGGCCGGCTTGCCGCCTACTTACTTACTGTATTGCATTATTCATCATATTGCTGATCGGCTGAGCCGTCAACATACTCCCGCTGAACAAGTGGTTGAGTTGCATCTTTATTTCAGTAATGTACTTTCCATTTCAGTCCTCCCGCTGAATAAGTGGTTGAGTGATTGTTTTTCTTTCTGTTACTTTCCAGCAGTTTCAATTATGCTAATGATCCCCTTTCGAGTAAGCTCTCAACCTTGCCCGCACTGGGATCTGGGTTGATCAGAGGAAAGGGTTCCTTCCAGTTGGATTGTGTTTTCATTAACGATAACGGGTAAACTTGGTTGTGAAAAAGTGAAAAATTTGGCCCGGTATAATTTAGTGGTATCAGAGCCAAGATTCTGCTATCCTGTGGAAAAGTCAGAGTACAATGGACAGATGAGTGACAGAGAAATCAGATTCTTCACCTGAGTTCAATTTAGCTCTCAGAAGCTTCGAATATGTTGCGTTTTCTGAGGACTAGGCACCGTAAGAGTTTAGTTCCGGTTATGGCTTCGACAAAAGAAAGAAGTTTGGCAAGGTCCCTTTTTGTTGCAGGAACGAGACTCAAAGAAGAATGTCAGTCAAGGGGTGAAGAAATTAGTTTATTATCAGAGTTGGAAAGTTGTTTGAGCCAAGTCCAACAATCATCTGTTGAATTGTTGAGTAAGGCATTATCTCCTGCAGTGACATATTTGATGCATCCTTATTGGATTGGGCATCTTGATGAAGAGATCAGCTTGTTGGTTACTTCATGCCTTAGTGAACTCATGAGGATTGTTGCACCTTTGAAGCCTTATGATGATGAAACTATGAAGAAGATTCTACATAGGATTGTAGAAAGTTTCCAAAACCTTGATGAAACTGGTAGCAGTCAATTTCCTAGAAAAGTTACTATCTTAAAGTCATTTTCAGATCTCAGGACAAGTAACTTGCTATTAGACTTGGAGATGCATGATCAGATTTATCACTTGTTCCACTACCTCTTTATGTCTACTTGGAGCGAACAAGAAGAGAATGTCGTTGCAGCTGTGAAGAAAATTCTTGTTCTCACGATTAAAGAGGCTGATGAAGTCCTACCGAATGTCCAATCTCTCCTCTTGGACGCATATGAACGTGAAGAAAAGGATTCTCCTATTGCTGCTATGCTGATCAAGGAATTGCTTGATCAATGTGAGGAGAAATTGAAGCCACTTTTGAAGAAGATAGAGCGGGCGACAGAGAGTTTTGAAGATGTTGGTAGAGCTGTGGTGAGGTATGAGTTCGCGAAAGAAGAGCAAGTTGAAGGAAACACTAGTGGTGTCATTGAACCAACTTATGATCGTTACCATAGTGATGATGTTGGTGATGATTCCAATGATTTCTTGCAAGATTATGTTGAAGAATCGGTGATGAATGATTCTCCTTTGGTTGCTATCCAAACTTCTCAAGAGTTTTCACAAGACAAATTTATGACAAGTAGCCAAGAAGACCTCTTTGGTATTCATTGGGCTGCTAATGAAGAAATCAGTAACATACCTATTCATTATGGGGTTGTTGAAGGTAAAAATGATAAAGTAATCAAAGCAACCAGCTTTGATGACTCTGATTTTCAGTACAATGAAGGCGACATGGGTGGTCTTGGGATGGATCATCAAACTAAGCCCTTGGAGGGAGGTATTTATGAAGATATCAGTTTAAGTGAGTTGGGTGGTGACCTATTCAAAGAGTCAACACTCCAAGAAACGTATGAAGAACACTTCTCTGCTGATCAAAACAGTCAATCCCCTAGCACGTGGGATCCAGGAGTGAAGGAATTTAGTGATAACAAAGAAACTGTGTGGGATGATTTTCCCTTTGATCCAGATGAAGCTCAAAATTCTGATTGTTTGGCAAGCTATGAAGGGGTTGCCATAACCGTTGATCATGAAGACGCAAAACAAAGTTCTGATTTTGAAGATCAGCCAACCAACAATTCACCATCCTTGCATAGTCTTGAGAAGGTAGATAAGGTCAAAGGGTCCTTTGAAAGAGAAGTGTGGGTTCTATCACAATTTGATCGCACACACAGTGGGATTGAAGGACTCTATTGGGAGGCTCAACTTGAAGAAAGACGAAGCGGAGTGAAAAATGGAGTTGCTCTTTCCAGTTTGCAACTTATCAAAAACTCTTTGGAGACCTTGAAATCCGAGTACATGCACGTGATCGAAGATCGAGATCGTGCCGTTGAAGTTGCAAAGGATAACATTGGTGCTTTCCAAGGAAGTGAGAGAAAGGTTGGTGAGCTCACTATGGAACTCGAATCAACAAGGGACATGTTGATAGGAACTCAATTGGCTCTAACAGAGGTTGAAGACCAGTTTGTTGACTTCAAACATTTCAAGGAGCAAGAGGTTGCTCAACGAGCTGAAGAGATCGAGCAAGTGATTGGAGAGCTTGATAGTCTTTAGGAGGAGTTTGATCTTGAAATCAGCTCAAGAAAATCAGAGGTTGTATGTGCAGATTTGAAGCAGCAAGTTGAAAAGAATGACTTCCAAGTTTTTGACAATCTTCTCTTTGAAATGGGTGCAGAGGAAACTTATGATAACCCTCTCTTTGTGATTGCAGATAAAACATGTGAAGTGACCAAGCATGAGAATGAATACAGTTTCCAGTCTATGGATGTTTTGATATCACACCATGAGGCTGTGCCAGACTTTGTGATTAGTAATCTTCCAAGGCTACTTGATAGTAAGTGCATAAGTAGGTTGGAGGATGAAGTCTCCACGTGGGAAGTGTTGAATCAGAATAATTTCTACAACCTTGGCATCAAGATGTTGTCCAAACATAGTTTGGTAGCTGCTCAAGGTTCCATTACAGCAGCGAGTGAAGATTTCAAACTAGTTACTCATGAAGAATGGGAGGAAGAAGGACCAAAACATATTGATTGCATTCTTGACAATCCATCCCTTGGGTTGAGAGATGCTTCGGCTCATTCTAGTCTATCTTGGGAGTTGGATTTGAATACGTCTATTGTTCCATGCTCCATTGTTGTTGAAACTTTCATGGATAGGCTTCAGAGGTTCACTGGAGAAGATGTCGATTTCATGAGGATACACTTGGTTTTGACTAGCACTCGGGTTTGTTTTGAGTTCTCTTCTCAGTATATTGAAAATCATTTTCAGTTGGGTAACCATGCGTGGGGCAGCGAGCCTTCGATTACCTTGGTTCATCATTCTGAGGCTCTTGGAGTTGAGATTATGAGAAATTTCTACAGTCTTTATGGTTATATCAGGATAATTCAGTTGAGGCATAGTGGCTCCGTGTCGAGTGATGGAGATGAATTCGATGAACTCTTGCAAAGGATTGTTTTCCCTTTTGCAAGAAGGATTGGTGAAGTCACATATGCTCTTGTGGCTCTGCTTGTCACCGTGCGAAGATATGCTGAGGATTACAATATTGAGTTGAGTAGACTATCTTTCCCGTTGCCTTGGATTGTGATAGATAGTGTTATGGTTGATATTGAAGACTCGGGGTCTTTTGGGCGTGAGATGCTGCAAGGTGTTGACTTCAGTCTTTCCAGGCTGTTCTTGGATGGTAACATTTGGGAGTCACAGGGGAGGTTAGTGCAGTTCTGGCACGATGTTTTCACTGAGGTAATCAAAGTGGTGCAGCATCAGCATGGTGGTTCCTTCTTGAGACAAACATGGGACCCAGGGAGCATACTTGGGTTGGTATGGATAAGCTTCAAATTTCTTGGGGTTGTGGTGGTATTGCTTGAGGACAAGCAATTTTGGGAAGGGCGGACTGTAATGTCCCCATTTTTATCACTACACTTTCCAGTGACTGTTAGCCTATTCCCTAATGCCCGTAGGCTAGTCAGAGGCAAAATTAGGGTTCCCAGCTGTTGGGAGGCTTCTTTTGAGGATTCAGGGGTTGGCATGTTGGAGTTTTGTAGTTTGGTCACAGGATTCTTTCTGGGTTCTTAGAGAGCTTCGCAATGGTATGACATGCAACTGGATCAGAGAAGTTTTCCGGACTTACTATTTTTAGTAAGTTACGATAGCTGCATGTTGGAGTTTTATAGTTCAGATTCTGGATTCCTTTTGGGTTTTCAGAGAGCTTCGCGACAACGTGACATGCAACTGAATCAGAAAACTTTTCCGGACTTACTATTTTTAGTAAGTTACAATGGCTGCATGTTGGAGTTTTATAGTTCGAATTATGGATTCCTTCTGGGTTTTCAGAGAGCTTCACGACAGCATGACATGCAAATGAATCAAAGGACTTTTCTGGACTTACTATTTTGAGTAAGTACGACGACTGCTCGGATTGTGGTTAAAACGAGTTTGGAACAACTTACTATTTTTAGCAATATGCTATTTTCTAAGTTACCGATTCATTTTTGGATTCGGGTGCGGATACGCGAATCCGGTACGGGATTCGGCAAAAAAAAAAATTGGGGTTGGGTACGGCTTGGATTCGGCAATACAAAAAACATATAAAAATCATAAATATATACATATTTGCAGTAGTAATTGAGTTTAGAATACACCACCATATTAATAGTCTAATAACACAGCAAAAATACATCACCACTTTCATAGTCAAATATTAAAATATTAGTGATACTCAAAAGTCGAATGTCATGATATAAAATTAAAGTTCAAACATAAAATGTCAAGTGTTTACAATCAGCTATTATTGATCAATGATCAATCTGATTCATATGGGTCATCAAAAAAAGCAGCATCATTAGATGATACATTTTGTGTAGAACCACAAACAGCATTAGTGGCACTCGCACAAGCACTGCCACTAGCACTAACACTACCACTCTCATACTCAGTAGCTGCTTCAGGCTCATAGTCATCGTCAATATCAAGTGCAGCTAAGTGACTTGTGGAAGCATCCAAGTCAAGCTGCTCTGGCTCAATATCCCACCTCCTTGTGTCTCCTTCTTTGTAGGAACTTTGCTTATGTGTAAGGAGGCGCAAGTTTGAATGCACATACACCAAGTCCTCTGCCTTTTTTTGAATGTAGCCTATTGCGTTTTATTGAGTGGATGAAGGAGTATGTGCTCCAATTCCTCTCAGAAGCCGATGAACTAGCAACCTATTAAGACCAAATTAAATAGTTAAGAGTTACAAAATTAATAAAAATTAAAATTATAAATTTAAATTAAAATTACAAAATATAAAACTTACTTGGGATAAAATTTTAATTGCAATAGGTTGGAGGTGCATGTATTCTTGCCCATGGAAGTACCACCAACTATGAGCATCCACCCTGGACTTGTCTCGAAGAGCATCCATATTCTGATCAACAGTACCAGAGCATGCAAAAGCCATGAACTCAGCCCTCACTCGATCACGTTGGTCACGATCACTGAAGATACGAAGTGTTGCCTTGTACCCTTGACCCACTTCAACATCCCTATATGGAGCAACTCTTGGTGAAGCAGAAAGTATCTCAAGACTATAATATTTGGGACTCAATGCAAAAGCGAGAAGATGCAATGGAGTGGTCATTTTGTTCCATCTATCAACCATGATTTCCTGTAGCTCTTTGAAGAATTTTTCTTCAGGATCTTCCTCTTTTGCATTGATGATGGTTTTCATATTCTCAATCATTGAGTCAATACCATCATATACTTCTCCCAAACAAGGTCTATCCATGTCTGTGTAACGGATCATGCTCAATATAGGCTCAGTGAAACTAACCAGGTACTCAACACGATCCCACCAACTATCATCTAGGATCCTTTGCTTGACCCTATTTGCCCTTTCACTGCTAGATTGCCTCCATATGGACCAATTAGGGCTGATTACCATGGTACAAAGTGCCTCACGAACCTTTATAAGTCGCCTCAACACAATTGTGTTGGAGGCAAAACGGGTCTCAGCAACCTGTTTGGAAATCAAAATTAAAATTAAAATATAATTTAAATTTATAAATACTTTACAAAATCAAAATTTAAAATCAAATGAAAATTTAAAATTTAAAAATATTGAGAATTAACTTACCTTCAACAATTCCAATTTTGAGAATTGTCTGAATATTCCTTGTGTCATATGGTGGTTGGTGACAAACATTTGGATGTCTTCGCCCTCAGCATACAACTGTTTGATCCACTCAATTTTGGATCCAATTTTTTGTAGCATTAGATTGAGGGAGTGGACAGCACAAGGTGTCCAAAAAATGTGGGGATACTTCTCCTCAATCAATAACCCTGCAGCCCTACAATTTTTGGCATTGTCAGTTACAACTTGCACAACATTTTGATGGCCCACTTCTTCAATAGCTTGGCAAAGGATGTTAGCAATAAATGGACCATCTTTCACCTGTCCTTCACAATCCACTGCTCTCAAAAACATTGCCCCTTTAGGGGACACGGCAATAACATTGATCAATGGGCGATTTTTCGCATCTTTCCATCCATCAGAAACGATGGTCACCCCTGTTTCGATCCATGAATCCCTTATGGGCTTCAATGAGTCTGCTACATGTTTCACCTCTTTCTCCAATAAGGTGCAACGCACCTTCTCAAAACCTGGGCCCTTATACCCCTTTGGAGCCTCATTAATAGATTTCACCATTTTTTGCCAATATGGTGAACGAACAACGTTGAATGCCAATCCATTGGCATAGACACATCTTGCTATGTCTTGATCAGCAATATCTCTTGCCTCATTATGAAATGAAGCTTCCAACGGTCCCTTAGATCTTTTATTTGATGAGGGCATGGTTTGTTATTGAGGGATGTTCATAAATGGATGGCTTTGTGTAGGCGGAATATAAGTAGGTGGTGGTGTAGGGGGTTTCATGGATCGAGATCCTTTCCTCAAAGGATGGCTTGTTTTAAGACTACTAGTTGTATGCTCTGATTTTTCTTGCTCAGCAATATATTTCAACACTACATCATCTGGAAGGCCTTTGCCATCACCAGAAGGAGGTCTTGGACAAGGTTTGATGCCATTATCAGGGATCTTACACAAGTGGGCTCTCACTCGACTGTATGAGCTCGTATATTGAACTTTGCAATGACTACAAATCCAAATAAATACTCCACCACCTGGACATTGTTGAACCATTTCTACATATTTCCAAAGGGGAGAGGTTGCATTTATTTTGAAACGAGATTGGTTTGAGGAAGAACTGGATGCCATTGTAATACCTAAGGCACAACAAATTGAAATAATTTTGGTATTGAAATTTGAAACTAAAAAACTTAAAAGAATGAGAACAATCAACAAAACAATAAAAACAAAACAAAATAGTTCACTTGTTAAAAAAAATTTAAAAACTTCAAAGAAACCTACCTCTTTTGAACAAATCTTGCTCTACAATCTTCTTGGCAACGAAAGGACACTTGCAAGTGCTTAGGAATAGCACAACAATCAACTTTGAACAACCAACGATCAGCCTTCAAGTCTATTCAAGCTTGTGCAAGCAAGAGAGAAAGTTTAGCTATGGAGGCAAAAAAACTTGTTTTTCATTCACAAATTGTTAAATGAGATTGTTTTTACCTATTTAGTGTGTTTGGAGGGACGAATTAGGGTTGCAATCATTATTAAAATATCAAAAAGTCAATATTCGGTCAAAAAAATGAATTAAAAATGCAAAAAAAACACCTTTTTCCGCGAACTAGGCGTTTTCACGCCTAGATTCGTCACGGATTCGCCTTGGATTCGTTTTGCCAAATCCTAGACGAATCCACAGGCGGCCGGCGAATCCAGCTCGAATCCGCAGGCAGAAAAACGTACCCTGGGCGAATCTGAGGCGTACCGTACCCGAATCCCATACGTATTGAATCGTATCCGAGGCCGTTTTCTAGCGAATCGGTAACTTAGGCTATTTTTAGTAAGTTCTATTTTTGGCAGTGCTATTTTTAGCAAGGGCTCTGAAGTTCGATTTAGTGGCTATCTTGAGCAGGACAATATATTCATCCGGTTTCCAGCGTTGGAGGTGATTATTTTGTCAAGTTCGATATTTGATGAAAATATTAAGTTAAGTGAAATATTTATCATTTTTCTAAAGTCGACTTGGAGAGAAGAATGGGACGCCAACATGAGGAAATATTTAACATTTAAAAAGATGAAGTTTATGCCTTGCGAAATGGGATGCCATCTTGAGGGTCAAAAGGTCAACATGGAATTAGGGCGACTCTTGAGTGGAGCGCACCTTCTGGAAGGTTCTAGAGGTGCTTGGCAAAAGTTATAAAAAGGAGATTTGGGGTCTTCATTCAGCATCTTATGTTTTTCAATATTGTTATGCTGCCGGAATGGTATCAGGATTGCTTCGAGGGATGCATACCTCCTAGTCGGCTTAACTTCTTGCTTGAAAGATAGCAACTAGTTGAGATTAGTTTCATATTGAGTTGTTTTGCATTTTGCAATTAAGTTATTGTATTTTCAATCTTTCTACAGTTGTTGTTTTGGCTATGGCTGAACTGGATTTTCACTCATATGTCTTTGAATGATTTTTATCTGGTTATGGGTATTTGATCCTTGTGTTTTGCAGCCTTGGGTGCCCCTCTCTAATGAATTTCAGATTTTATTATCAAGTGTGGATTTTTTAAAGGCAAATTCGCCCCTCCTTGAGGGCCGTACATTTCTGGAGAGCATTGGTTTCCATGCAAATTAATATGAAGTCATTTGATGTTGTCTAGCCTTTGGAATTTGGGCGCCAACTTGTCTAGGAGTTATTGCATCTGATTTCAAGTCATTTGGTTGGGTATTGAGCATGTTATGAGCATTTTAGTGGGTCTTGTAGTTGCTGGTTAGGGTATTTTAGTTGCTGGTTCTATCATATCAGACTTAGAGGGTTCATCATTTGGGTTGGGATTGAGTTCTTGAAGTCATATTAGGCATTTGGAAGACTCGTTATACATTTGCAGCTTGGGTTACTTCACTAATGCAGTGTGCTTGTAGGCTCTCTAACATATTGTAAGCTAAACAGTAGTACTGTCAGCATTTCTCCTAATCTGATCTGATTTTTGTAATTCCCACGGCTGTGGAGGAGACTGGCTCATTTCAGTCTATAGCTTTAAGTTTCCCCTTCTTGCATCACCCGCTGAACAAGTGGAAGAAGCCGGCTTGCCGCCTATTTACTTACTGTATTGCATTATTCATCATATTGTTCATCGGCTGAGCCGTCAACATACTCCCGCTGAACAAGTGGTTGAGTTGCATCTTTATTTCAGTAATGTACTTTCCATTTCAGTCCTCCCGCTAAATAAGTAGTTGAGTGATTGTTTTTATTTCTGTTACTTTCCAGCAGTTTCAATTATGCTAATGATCCCTTTTCAAGTATGCTCTCAACCTTGCCCGCACTGGGATCTGGGTTGATCAGAGGAAAGGGTTCCTTCCAGTTGGATTGTGTTTTCATTAACGATAACGGGCAAACTTGGTTGTGAAAAGTGAAAAATTTGGCACGGTATATTTCATTCTTCTAGGAATGCGAATTATGACGAATGAACTTGATGATCAAATGAATGATCATCACCTTGTATTTATACAAAACTAGGTGACTCTTCATTTGGGTTGGCCTCTTTTAAGAAACAAGGTGACTCTTCATAAAATTATTATATATAGCAAGTCCGACTTGCCTTGGTATTATTTATCCATCATTTTTAAATTTGAGAGAAAGATATCCCCCACTGCTATAACATCAACAAAACAAACTGTAACATCTGTAGACTCTTGTACAACATTTATTCGTATTGATGATTTCATTTGATTTAAGAGTATTAGAGAGTTTTTCAAGTTTCATTAGTTCTGAGTCTTGACTAGTAAATGAGATTAGTGGCTCGCTTAGCTGACTTTAATAATTTTCATGATCTAATTCAAGTCTGTACGCATTTGAAGAGGACAATAGGGCACAGAATGTTTGAATATCTATTAATTTCACCATTTCCAACAATTGTTCATGAATCCCTTCATCAAGTAAATTAACAGCTCAACTTTCTGAAACATGGAATTCAACCTTATCAATATAGAAGGAATGTCAACCAACAATGAAAAGAATTAAAAGAAACATAGAACATAATAAGTTATATATGTTCATTTAACTAGAAGCGTCTGGTAAAGCCAGAAGTTACCATTCTGCGGTGAGCCTTTCATATGCTTCGATAATCTCATCAGATGAAGAATTTGATTTAA
Source organism: Sequoiadendron giganteum (assembly GCA_007115665.2). Classification (NCBI taxonomy): domain Eukaryota; kingdom Viridiplantae; phylum Streptophyta; class Pinopsida; order Cupressales; family Cupressaceae; genus Sequoiadendron; species Sequoiadendron giganteum. The sequence goes on from CM021101.1 coordinate 34,404,847, forward strand.
CTCCAATAACTGATCACATTAAAAACACATCAATTCATGCTCATGCGGTGATTATTATTCAACATAGTTAATAGCATTGTCAACTAGCATTAAAGCTAAGTGCCATGATGCAAGCAAATTGAAATAGTAGTTTCCTCAATTTAATCACAGTAATAAAGAGAGTTGTACGGATTTAAGTGACCAGAATTCCTATCAAAAGTGAGGACTATTCAACTTGGAAATTACATTACAGATGAATTCACTTGACAATAAAAGGTGGTCCCGTTTTAGTCAATCAGTTAGCAGTTGAAAAGAAATGATGCTCCTAAATAATTTTAAATTTATTAAAGGAATTGGTCACCATCAGTCACAAAAACCATTCATATCACAAAGTTTTACCATATATTCTCTGTATTTTTCACCATAATTGTCTCCGTACACTAAAAGATATGCATTTTGGACCTAAATGTGTTTCTTTATGTTTCTGGACTTCCTGTATTATGGGCTACTGTGATCATGGTTAAAGTTTCACATTGTCTTGTGTGTAATTTTTTCATGAACTTAATCATAGTTATCATATTTTTTAATTGTGTTATTTTAATTTACCATATTTGTAAGTACCTACTGTGTTCTTTTGGCTGATTGATTTTATTCCACATTTGAGATCCACCATACTGAACATTGCACAGTTAAATTGTGATTTTGTTTACAATGTGTGGCTTTGAGTTCCAAGATTTACATAATCTTGTTGCATATGGAACCCCACATTAATTTAAAGGATGGATGAACAAATGCAGATGCCATAATTGATAATAGAGACTCTAGATGAAAGAGTATAGATGTAGCATCACATACAGAAAATAACCGAGTTTCAAAAGCTATGACCATGATCAGAAATTCCCAAGATCTCAATGTTGATGTTATTACAGCGTCGGTCTGCACTTCCCAAGAGAAATATATTAAATGAATATCAACTAAAGCATGGGCCGACCCTATATTGTGTCATATCATTTACTTGTTGATTGGCCGACCTAAATTGTATTTATCATTATTAGTATAAAGGCCGACCCAAATGAAGAGGCGCCAAAGTGATATATATACAAGGTCATTTTTGGTTATTAAAGACAATTCGAATTACAAGCAAGTTCGCACCTATTATTGGCAGAGCAGAAATTCGCATTCCTAGAAGAAGTTCATACTTGAGCAGTAGATCATCAATTCTGTAGCAGCAAACCGATTCAAGGAAGAACAGATTCATTTGTATCTAAGCATTAAGGAAAGTGCGAAATCATTAGCCATTGTTGGGCTGTGTTGTAAGCAGATTTTTGTCACTATATTCTTATATATATAAGAGAAGCATTTGTTGGGTTTTTCTCCCTCAAGAGGAGGGTTTTCCCAGGGTATCTTGTTGTGTTCATTGTCTTATGTGTTGCATTTCTTTTGTACAAATTGATTATCTAATCTGATCTAAGAAAAATTAACATGGTATCAGAGTGGGTGTGAAAAAGATCGTGATCAGATTTAGTTTGCAACACTCACTTTATTCCTTTTCAGTCTATCTTCTAAATTTCTCAAGATGGTGAACGGTCTGAAAATCGAGGATAGACTCGAAGGGATCTCGAACTACACATCATGGAGGTTCAGGTTCATGCTAACTTTGGAAGAGAATGATTTGGCTGAGTTTGTGAAAACAAAAGTTCCCGAACCTGAGGGGGAAGAAGAGAAGCTGCAATGGAGAAAGAAAGACACTAGGGCAAAGAAAGTATTGGTTGATTCCGTCAAGGATCATATTGTACCAATTGTCTTCAAGTTGGATATAGCAAGAGAGATGTTTACAACCTTGGAAGAGATGTACGAAATCAACAACACCAGTCGAGCCCTTGCACTGAAGCAACAACTTCATCATGTGAAAATGGCGAAAGGAGAATCTGTTATTACATACTTCATGAGGATTTCAGAGATAAAAGATCAGCTCTCCACTATTGGTCACATGATTGATGATAAAGAACTGACTATGCTTGCTCTCAATGGTCTTCCGCTTTCATGGGAGGCATTCATTCAAGGAATCAGTGCAAGATCTGAACTTCCCAAGTTTGATCGATTAAGGATTGACTGCATTCAAGAGGAGTCAAGACTAACAGCAAGAGGAATTGGTCAAAGCTCAAAGAATGAAGAATTACAAGTTCTTGCCTCTCATTCATCAAACAAAGGAAAAGGCTTTAAGAAAGGATTCTTCAAAAGGAATCGAGAAGATGGAAATGATGATGCTCCTACCTACAAAAGAAAACGAGACATGTCCAAGATTCAATGTTTTCGTTGTGATAAGTATGGTCACTTTGCGAGGGTGTGCCCTCAACGACCTAAGCTTCAAGTTGCCACTGCAGATGTTGAAGAAGTCACTCCACAAAAGGACTCCAGTGATTATCTATTTTATTCAGCCTTGTCTAGCAATGTTTCTACTGACTCTAATACTTGGTTGATTGACAGTGGTGCTTCTAGGCACATCACCGGATTCAGAAGTCACCTTTCAAACTTAATGGAAAGCAACTCTAGTGATCAAGTTGTTATTGGAGATGATGCTAGATATTCTGTAAAAGGGATTGGAAATTCCACTCTTCACTTGGATTCTGGAATTTCTTTGGAGTTGAATGATGTACTGTTCGTACCAGGGATAAAGAGGAACCTTGTTTCAATTTCAGCATTAGAAGACAAAGGTTATCAAGTTGCCTTCTCTAAAGGGAAAGTTCTTATATGGGCAAAGAACTCCAGCTTCAAAACTGCTCAAGTGATTGGAGTTAGACATGAATGTCTCTACACACTGTGCACTCGTCCTCTTCAAGCACTTGTGCATAACAGTACCAGCATGTGTGATCTTTGGCATCGAAGATTGGCTCACATTCACTTTCGTGCTCTACCTATCATGGAGAAGATGGTCACGGTCTTCCGAAATTCGATCAAGAACATGAAGGTACATGCAAGGGATGTGCCCTAGGCAAGAACACAAAAGGTACGTTTCATTCCAGTGAAAGTAGATCTAAATGTATTCTTGATCTCATTCATTCTGATTTGTGTGGTCCAATGTCTATTGCATCATCTAGTGGTTTCTTGTATTATATTATTTTCATTGATGATTACTCTAGAAAGACTTGGATCTATTTCTTGAGATCTAAAGAATCAGAAGAAGTATTAGAAAGATTCAGAGAATTCAAAGCACAGATTGAAAATCTGTCTGGGAAGAGGATCAAAGTATTGAGATCTGATAATGGTGGAGAATACACTTCTGGCACATTTCAGACTTTTGTATTGAAGTAGGGATTAAGAGGGAGTTCAGTGTTCCCTATAATCCACAACAAAATGGTATTGCTGAAAGGAAGAATAGGTCTATTGTGGAAGCAGTGAAAGCTATGATCCATGATCAAGACTTACAAATCTTTCTTTGGGCTGAAGCATCAAGAACAGCCGTCTATGTTCAAAACAGGAGTCCCCACAGGATCTTAAAGAATAAAACTCCTGAAGAAGCATTCTCAGGCGTGAAGCCTGAAGTTAGTCATTTGAGGATCTTTGGCTGTCTAGTCTATGTTCATATTCCAAAGGAAAAGAGAACAAAGCTAGAACCTTCTGGGAAGAAAGGAATTCTTGTAGGCTACAATGAGACATCAAAAGCTTACAGGATTTACATTCCAGGACAGAAGTCTATTGAGATCAGCAGAGACGTCACATTTGAGGAAGATGTTGCTTATAGAAGGTCCAAAGGCACTCCTATGGAGGTTGATGAAGAAGAACCTCCTCAAGATATGGAAGTTGACCATATTCCAGAGAATCTGAAGGAGGATACAGAACCTAAAGAAGATATTGATCCAGCTGAGCCTTTGGATCCTACTGATGGGCCTCTAGACATTGTGATTGGAAAGAAAAGACCTCTTTGGGCTCGCAGGACAATGCAGGAAGCAGAAAGGTTTGCAGCTCCAAGAGGAGCCTTCAGAGAAAGCAAGAGACCTCACAAGTTCTCTAGTTATGTTGCCTTGATGAGTCAGATTATTGAGTCAGAGCCTTCAAATGTTGAAGAAGCTTCTAGTCAACAAGTATGGAAAGATGCCATGATTGAGGAGTATCACTCTATACTTAAGAACGATGTTTGGGATATAGTTCCTAGACCCAAAGACAAATCTGTGGTGTCTTCTAAGTGGCTCTTCAAGATCAAGCATGCAGCTGATGGGAGCATTGAGAAACACAAGGCTAGATTTGTGGCTAGAGGGTTCTCACAAAAAGAGGGAGTTGACTATGAAGAAACTTTTGCTCCTGTGGCTCGTTACACGTCTGTTAGAACCATCATTGCTATTGCTGCATCTAGAGGATGGAAGATTCACCAAATGGATGTAAAGACAGCTTTTCTGAATGGCATAATAGAAGAAGAGGTTTACATTGAGCAACCAGAAGGATTTGAGGTGCATGGGAAAGAGTCTCATGTCTGCAAGCTGAAGAAGGCCTTGTATGGTCTTAAACAAGCTCCTCGTGCTTGGTATGAAAGAATTGATCAGTATCTTTCAAGTCTGGGTTTCTCAAAGAATGATGCAGATTCTAACCTCTACTTCAAAGTAGTAAGTGGTGAAGCATTAATTTTGGTTTTATATGTTGATGACTTGATCATTACTGGTGAAGAACATCTAATTCTAAAATGCAAGAAGGAATTAGCTTCAGAATTTGAGATGAAGAATCTAGGTCTCATGCATTACTTTCTTGGCTTAGAAGTTTGGCAAAAGCCAGATGAGATGATTCTAAGTCAAGGGAAGTACACTGTTGACATTCTCAAAAGGTTTGGTATGATTGACTGCAAACCTATGTCTACACCCATGGAGACTAATTTAGATAAGCTGAAAGAAGCTGCAGCTAGTTCAGAACCAGTGGATTCTACGATGTATAGACAGTTGATTGGTTCATTGATGTATCTAGTTAACACTAGACCTGATATTTGCTATGCAGTGAGTGCACTTAGCCAGTTTATGTGTGAACCAAAGCAAATACATCTTGTAGCAGCTAAACATATCCTGAGATATTTATGCGGCACAATTGGATATGGGTTGAGATATTCTTCAAACGTGGATTTGGAGCTGCATGGTTTTACTGATTCTGATTGGGCAGGATGTGTCTCAGATCGGAAGAGTACTTCTGGTTGTTGCTTCAGTTTGGGGACTGCTATGATCTCCTGGTGTAGCAGGAAACAGTCTTCAGTGGCCTTGAGTACAACTGAAGCAGAGTATATTGCAGCTTGTGTGTCAGCTCGTGAGGCAGTGTGGCTTCGTAAGCTCCTTGCAGGATTGTTTGGACAATCAATGGAGCCTACTATCATACATTGTGATAATCAAAGCTGTGTGAAGCTTTCTGTCAATCCTGTGTTTCATGACAGAACAAAACATGTTGAGATCAAGTACCACTATATTAGAGATATGGTGCAAAGGAAAGCTATACAGTTGAAGTATATCAGCACTGAAGAGCAAACGGCAGACATTCTCACCAAGCCTCTTGCCAAGATTAAGTTTGTATACTTCCGAGAGAAACTTGGTATGGTGGAGAATGCAGCCGTGACTGAGAAAGAGTCTCAGTAATCAGTGATCCTTGTTGAGAATGCAACTCTTTGCTGAGAAAGAGTTGAGGTGCAAGCCCTTGTTAATACAATTCTCTGCTGAGAGAGAGTTGAGGTGAAAGTCCTTGATAATGCAATTCTCTGATGAGAGAGAGTTGAGGTGAAAGCCCTTGTTTCCACCCTCTGGGAGAAGCTATGGTGGATGTCATGTGTGTGACTCCATGACAACATCACGTGAGAGAATCCGTGATGAGTTTTTTACCATCTATGGGAGTAGCCATAATGGTTAATATCACGTTGAGGTGATATTCTATTTTGTTTTCATTCTAATATAATGTGTCTTGTGCAAATGGAAGTTCATCCCTAGCTGAGAGGGAGTGTTGATGTTATTACAGCGTCGGTCTGCACTTCCCAAGAGAAATATATTAAATGAATATCAACTAAAGCATGGGCCGACCCTATATTGTGTCATATCATTTACTTGTTGATTGGCCGACCTAAATTGTATTTATCATTATTAGTATAAAGGCCGACCCAAATGAAGAGGCGCCAAAGTGATATATATACAAGGTCATTTTTGGTTATTAAAGACAATTCGAATTACAAGCAAGTTCGCACCTATTATTGGCAGAGCAGAAATTCGCATTCCTAGAAGAAGTTCATACTTGAGTAGTAGATCATCAATTCTGTAGCAGCAGACCGATTCAAGGAAGAACAGATTCATTTGTATCTAAGCATTAAGGAAAGTGCGAAATCATTAGCCATTGTTGGGCTGTGTTGTAAGCAGATTTTTGTCACTATATTCTTATATATATAAGAGAAGCATTTGCTGGGTTTTTCTCCCTCAAGAGGAGGGTTTTCCCAGGGTATCTTGTTGTGTTCATTGTCTTATGTGTTGCATTTCTTTTGTACAAATTGATTATCTAATCTGATCTAAGAAAAACTAACACTCAAACCACCAAAAAACTCCAGTAATTTATACAGTTCTTTAATAAGAGAGCATAAAGGTGCCACTAGAGTTGGAAGGAACAGATAGCCAACCAGCGTAATCAAAGAAAAGAATAAAACTTACCATAACAAGTTGGATTTCATTAAACCCGTGATTAACATAACCCAAACAGAAGTCGGGAAAATTTTAGTGTATGACTTCTTTTTTTTCAATGTCCCCGACTCCTACATACTATCATCTATTATCTACAACCGTCTTCTCTTCTATCACGTGTATGTCAACCTGTGGTCCACCATACTTTGTAAAATGTACATTTACTAGTGCTAATTATGCCAAATTCAAAGTCTCAACAAGTAAAAATCTCTCCTTTTCTAAATTTTTCAAATTTCCACATCGCCGAAAACAAACTCTCATGAACCATGTTTCAAAAATGCAACATAGATAACCAAATGTTCAATGAATTAAAATCCTCAAAGCAAGGAGCACAAAAAATTATTAACATTCAAAACCAAGGATTCTTGTACCTAACACAAAATTATTTAAACCATAAAAGCAGAAATCCTCAAAAAATCTTCGGTTGAAACGAATTTTTCCCTAAAAATCCCAATTTAATCAGTCGTGATTTTCAACAATGTTCAACGATTTTTAAGGGTTTAAATCACGAAATAATTGCCCAACCAACCTGTTGTGAACCCTAACTGCACATAATCGCTATTTAATCAGGTTTTCTCATCAGCACAAAACTGAGCGCTGGCCACTGGGATGTGGTTCACCATAAAAAGAATCGCTAGATTTCATCAAGTTGCTGAGGCAAGTCACAAGTAGGCGACCTTGAATGCACGTATATTTCTAATAGATGTTAAGGACATTAAAATAGAGACACATTCTTTGGTATGCTTCTACGTTTGATGTTAAGGACATTAAAATGGAATGGTTAAGAGATGTGCTGCTTTTTTCTCTATATTCCACACTATTGTCATTTGCCTTAGGCTCATAGTAATGTTTTCCATGTATATAAATCCAAAGACACAATTTAGTGGGAAATAGTAGACAATATCATAAATACTAAGTAAGGCTTCTATCTTTGTTTTTAACATATTTGAACCTTATAAGAGTACTTTCCAAAAGTAAATATAGAAAGCCAGACTAAACAGAAACGAAACTCTTTATTCCTTAATCGCCTTCCTTCAATCTTACATTTGATAGATCATAGGATAAAAACATATATAAATAAAAATTAATCAATTCATTTTTTATATTAAGATCGTAATTACTTATAAGGCTCAATAATTGCTGCAAGCATCATTATTGTATATTCACAAGTGATTAACATATCTACTTATCCATACATATATATATGTATATGATTTTATAATATATTTATATATTCTATATAAATTTATATATATATTATTATTTCCAACTGATTTCAATTTACAATAATTCTTTGGTATGAATACATATATCTATATATATAAATATAAAATTATGTCTTTATATTATTATATTTTAACTTACTGTTAATGTATTGCTGCTGCCTCCCTAACATATACGATCTGCAGGGTTCCTTTATTCATTCCCTAATTTCCCTTTCTCTGCCCTCCATGCCCTTGGAAAATGTTCTCTTTAATATCCTTGTATCTCCATAAAGAGACGTATCTCTTTGAAGGGAAGTAATCTTGAATGGGCATGACTTTTGGCTTGACCGCTAGTTTAGGTTTGACTGCTGCTTTTAATTACTTTTGCTGCCTCACTAAATTTATTCGATAATGTTTTGCTGCCTACGTGTAGATGATATGAATCGCTGGTTTGAACTATCGTTTGTATGAATCGCTGGCCAATGGGGATTATTGATGCTTTTAGGATTGCTGATGTATATTTTATTTAAATATTTATTGTTTTATATATATATTTTTATTAATAATATTTTATGAATATTATGATATTCATAAATATTAATTGTTCCGTTCCATATGATAGTTATATTAATATAAATTATGTGTTTCTCATTAATATTTAATATTTATTTTTTTTATTGTAATATTATTTTTAATATTTATAATTACAATATTATCTTTTTATAAATTTTTAAAATTTATATTTTGGTATTCACAATATTATATTTATATTTATAATTATAACATTATCTTTCATAATTATAATAAGAATATTAAATTGTTAACGCTTTTAATATGTATTTTGTTCATCTTGTTTTTGACGTTTAATATTTCAATGCTACAATTCCGGGGTGTTGAAATATGGTAGCTTCGGTCAGATATAGAAATGATGATCGATTTGATAATATGTGTGTGTATATATATGTCAATATGTACTGACATATGTATGCACACATATATATATAATTGTATATATTTTCATGTTTCATATAGGATCCCGATCGAGCATCATTACCGGTGATCATTTCCAGATTGGATATTATTTATTTGTGCAAGATAAATACAGATCGAACTTGGTAAGCATTTATGTTTATTAAGAAACAAACCCCGATTAGAGATCGGGTGTTTAGTTAAGATGAAAAGGCACAATTCATGAGACATCTCATGAACGGACATGCCTCCACTTTGTAGAAACATGTCCGCTCATGGGATGTGTCTCTTCCTTATATATTTAATGCAGATCCGATCCACAAAAGGAGACATTGAAATCAATAAATGTTCTACTCTTGTAGATCGAATACTTTTAAGGTAAATTCAGACTTGTGAATTCATGATCAGTATTTTTCAATATTGATTTGGCATCCATTAACATGGTATCAGAGCACAGGTTGAAAAAAGATCTGATTAGATTCGCAAAGCAATACTGGAGAAAATTAAGTCAAGAGCATCGCTTAACAGTTCACTCTGTGGCTACATAGCCTTCGGCTCTCGCCACACACCCTAAATCCTTCTCTACATCTGCGATTGGAGCTTAAGGGATAGTCTCTCTTAAGGAAGCGATGATTGAGTGTTTTGAAGTCTCTTAATCGATTGACCATGGCGGTTTACTGTCACCTCTGTTCAGCAACATAAGTAGAGATTATAGAAGAGCGACAAGCATAGCTAGCGATTGAAGGAATAGCCGCTTCTAATATCGATATCGCGGGTTTTTTTCTTTGCTCTAATTGGGAGTTGTTTATCTTGAAAAAAAAAAAGACGGGATTATATATTCAGGTTCCAATGTTGATAAAATCAATTATTGTAGATGTTGGGCCTGCGAAGTGTATTTCTAATCGAATCCAAGCAGTCAGCGGAAACCTGGATTACGGAATAAGTTACCACCAACCTAGTTTGCGGAATATTTCTTCATCTCCGTCATCATCTGAACATCACAACTTCATGAAATCACGATATGATAGGAACATGTTATCCTCATTCGCGATTTTCGTCAGGAGAAGTTGATCGACATTTTAATACTAGAAAGTCTATTGACGAGAATGCAAGAAAATCATTTGTTTCTATTTTCTACCGGTTCATTCATGTCGAAAGTCGATGCTAACTTTTGGGTAGAGTCTTCTGCTCTGTTCGGGCTCTGTTAACATATACGAGCGAAGTTAGGATTTATATTCCTATCGCTGCCTTAATTAGGAATATTGTGAAGTCCTCTTAAACGGACTCATCCTCTTGGGCGGAAGCAACCAAAGAAGAACCGTCGATTTATTTGATTTCATTCTTTCATTGCACCCGATAACGGGCTGGGGCATTTCCGACCCAGTATTCAAATTCGCGTGAGCTCTTGTAGATACTGTCGTTGTTGTTTTGTTGGAGTCACATTGGTTATCAGGTGTTCGTCACTGGCTAATGTTGGAGCCATAGACAGATTGAGGCGATGGGTAGAGGAGTTACTGTCGGGTGTTGTGATATGTCAGAATCATCATGCTCTGAGGAATCGGAATAGATGCATATCTAAGGATATCATGTCGGTTCCTGGAGGTGAATTAATAGAAAATGGGTTTCACTTGTGTAGTGCAAATCACAGTGGCAACGATAGCAATTTGGCTGAGCCCAAGCTATGGCCAAAATCTCTAGGTGTCTCCTTTTGTTCAGAACTATCTACTCTCATCCTCCGGTGGCATAGAAAGTGGAATATGTTCTTGCAAATCCAGGTGCAGATGGAGTTGGAACTAAGAAATACGGAAACCAAATTCTAAAAGGCATCTCCGGTTGATAGTTTAAATTTTGTGTTCTCTCTTAACAACGATCTATGGAATGAGATTGTTTCAAGATCTCCAGAAATTGTTTTCCAAGATCTTTGTTTTAGCATTGCAATCGAAGTCAAGAGTTTGCATTGAGTGCAACTGTGATCGACGCCACTGTAAAGGGCGGAGAGAGCAGATATTGTGATCATTGATATCAATCCCTCAGTGTCTACGTACAGGATTCTGATTTCTTTGAGATAAGTATTCCCTTGTTTATATTTTTGAAATCTACAGTAAAACTTCAGTTTTACATTGGTTATTTGGATCTTGTGTGATTAGTAAAGAGAGATTGTGTTTTCTCTTGATTTGTGTTCACTAATTTAAGATCCTTGAAGATTCAAACTATTCATTTTATTGCTATAACCTGAGATAGTAAACTTTGTATGTTATTTCTTTGGATAGTTATGAACTATTAAGGAATCTCTTCTTAATGTGCATTAGGATGGACCAAGAGATTGCTTTCAAAAGAAGAAGAGAATGGAGACACTGCTTGCAACCATGAGACTGAATGAATGGCTGAAGACATCTCTTCGAAGAGGAAGAATTAACCTTCAGAGGGAGTTCTATGATTCGCTGAGAATAAGTAAGGGTTGCAGTGTTGATGCTAAATCCTTGAAGTACCTCTTCAACAGTTAAGATCAGAATTGCTCAAGTTAGTCAACCTGGATTTAACATTGATAGCTCTGCAAACCTATCCATAATAGAGTGATCTGGGATGAGGTTGAAGAGGACAGCCCTGAATCTCTACAGAGGTGTGCGTTAGAAACCATTTCTCTAATGCATATGTTGCAAGAAATCTTGGACGATGAGGTCAGGAGGTTGATACAAGTGCTTGAAGATTCAGAGGGAGCCTACTGAACCTAAAGAAGATGATCGAAAGAGTACCTCTGGATGTTGTTTCAGGTTGAGGTCTGCAATGATATTCTGGTGTAGCAAGAAGCAGTCTTCTGTGGCACTGAGTACAACAGAGGCCGAGTACATTACAGCTTGTGTAGCAGCTCAAGAAATAGTGTGGCTTTGAAAGCTCCTTGCAAGATTGTTTGGACAATCATTGGAGCCGACTGTCATCTATTATGTTGATCAAAGCATATAGAGATTCCTTACCACTATGTGAGAGACATGGTAGAAAGGAATGTGATCCAATTGAAGTATATTAGTACAAGCGATCAAACAACAGACATTCTCACCAAACCTCTCTCCAGAGTTAGAATTGAACACTTCAGGAAGAAACTTGGTATGGTTGAAATTTAAGTTATTGTTGAGATTGAGACTCAAATTGTTTATTTTGTACTAATATATTTAAAAGATGTTTAATGTGTAAACACTTTTGTCATGTGTGTGACTCCATGACTTTATGGGCCCTCCCCCTGTGTACATTATTGAAAGGTGACGATCTTTCTAATAATGAACACTTGTATTTGACATTGTAAGGTGACGACTTTACAATGATTAGTTTCACAATCATGGTGGATAAATGTATCCTTGGATATGCCATGATTTATTATGGTAGACATCATGAGACTTGATGTCAATGCACATACCATAATGAAGATGTGTTATGAAGAATGTCATGTGACTTGACACTCTTAGAAGCATACCATATCTTCTGATATCACGAGTAAAGTGATATCACTATATACTTGGTTAGTTTTATCTTCCCTAGCTAAGAGGGAGTGTTGAAATATGGTAGCTTCGATCAAATATAGAAATGATGATCGATTTGATAATATGTGTGTGTATATATATGTTAGTATGTACTGACATATGTATACACACATATATATAATTGTATATAATTTCATGTTTCATATAGTATCCCGATCGAGCATCATTATCGGTGATCATTTCCAGATTGGATATTATTTATTTGTGCAAGATAAATACAGATCGAACTTGGTAAGCATTTATGTTTATTAAGAAACAAACCCCGATTAGAGATCGGGTGTTTAGTTAAGATGAAAAGGCACAATTCATGAGACATCTCATGAATGGACATGCCTCCACTTTGTGGAGACATCTCATGAACGGACATGCCTCCACTTTGTGGAAACATGTCCGCTCATGGGATGTGTCTCTTCCTTATATATTTAATGCAGATCCGATCCACAAAAAGAGACATTGAAATCAATAAATGTTCTGTTGTTGTAGATCGAATACCATTAAGGTAAATTCAGACTTGTGAATTCATGATCAGTATTTTTCAATATTGATTTGGCATCCATTAACACGGGGACATGACAGAAATAGTAGACAATATCATAAATACTAAGTAAGGCTTCTATATTTTTTTTAAACATATTTAAACCTTATAAGAGTACTTTCCAAAAGTAAATATAGAAAGCCAGACTAAACGGAAACGAAACTCTATTGGCTTGATATCAATCTAAAGAGGTTTGTTTTCTTTGAATTCCTGTGTTCCTAGCTACTCAAAAGAATTTTAAAATTTCAGTTGTCAACAATAATACCAAGATGGTTGTTTAGATTGTCAAGGTTAGGTTGTTGTCTTAAAAAGTACTCAAATAGGCTTGTGTACAACACCTATTTTAGCCATGCCATATTTTTCCCAACCATTTGTTATTAAAAGTGATGATTGTGCCAATGTCATTGGTGCTCTTCTCACGCAAGATGGTCACTCCATTGCCTCCACCAATAAGGTCCTATCAAGGAGCAATTTGGTATCCTCCACCAATGAAAAAGAGATGATGGCCATCTTACAAGTTAACAAGCAACAGCCATATTTGGTTTGGTGACATTTTTATATCAAAATAGATCACCATAGTCTCATATTTCTAGGAGCAAAAGGTGTCCTCACCAACTCAACAAAAATTGGTAACCAAACTCATTGAGTATGACAATCAGATCACTCATAAAAAGGGCAAGGAGAATTTGGTAGTTGATGCTCCCTCTTGCCAATTTGAGGACCATGTTTCCCAATGTGCAATTTCCATGTCATTTTCTGACTAGATGCAAAAACCTTAGCAAGTATGGCAACATGACCCACCCACACAACATCTCATCCACCAACTTTATGCAAATCCTGCTTCATCACCCAACCACTCTTAGGATGGACTACATTTACAATATATACAACATTTAGTTTGACTTCCTAGCTCTGCTTTGAGTCATAAAAACTTTCCAGAACTACATCTCCCTTGGCTGGTCATTCAAGGTTTTCGAAAACATATGAGTGGGTTCATTGAAATTTCTTCTAGCATCGTCTTAAGGAGGATATCAAGTGATTCGTTTCTGAATGTAATATTTGCCAATGTCACATGGGTGAACTCCAACATAGTAGTCATGGGTTTCATTTTTCATTTTTATGCTCTTTGCAGGTTCCACAAAGATGGAGCTAAGCTTCTAATATTAGCCACATTTTATGCTTATTCTCCTATTTTTAGGTTAAAATATTTATGTATTTATGACTTTTATATGTTTTCTATACAAATGAACCCAACCGTCATGTCCTCGTTTTGAGCTAAGGAAATAATTAATAATGTAACTTTAGTCGTCCAAATAACTTTATGTCATGCCCCCGAAATTTGAAATGTGAATAAATTAATAAATAAAATAAATGACAATAACAGTATCAAAAATATAAAAATAAATATTAACAATTTGATATTATAATTAAAATTATTATAATATAATAATATAAAATATATATATAAATATATTAAAACAATATATTTATATAAAAAAAAACATAAAATAATATATATAAAACAATGAAAGAGCAGCGGTCAGTGAAGAAGGAGATTAAGGCAATAATTACCTTTTACCAAAGTCAGTGATCAGCATAAAAACAAAGTCCCAAAAAGGCAGCGATTCAGGATAAACTAAGAGGCAGCGATGAAGATGTTATCAAGGCAGCAGTTTAATATATCCCAGCGATGAAGACCTTTATGTTAACTACAGGGACTATTTTATTAAGAAGATAAATAATAACAGGGGCAGCGCTTAAAGATTGTGTTAATTAGAGCAGCGATTAGTTTCTAAAAAGACATGACTCCTTAAAAAAGGCATATCTAATCCCATGCCCCTCCAATGAATATGAGGATATAAAAGGAGAGAGAAGCAAGGAGGGATCAGGCATCGAATCACATCTGCATTCAGAATAGCAGATTGGGAATGAAGAAATGTACAGCAGAAATCCTTAAAGAAGAAGCAGTTTAGAAATAAGAAAGATAAAGAGTGGGAATAATATATATAAGTTTAATATAATTATCAATATATGATATATATATATATATATATATATGATTATTGTACCTTCAGAGATTAATTAGTAATAATAGATATATATATATATATATTTATATATATCATATCATATACGATTATGCAATAATGATGCTTGCAGCAATTATTGAGCCTTATAAGTTGTTATGTTTCTTTAATACGAATATGGATAATAGATTCTTATGCATTTGATTTACACTAACAATATCTTCTGAATATTAAGGACAGATCGGTTAAGGATTAAAGACAAGGAAAATACAGACCAATGATCACAAGGAACAAACCGTCCAGTCTACCCCAGCAGATCATTAATATCAGACATATATATACTCAAGGGTATATTCTGCCAATCAATGTTTCACATATGTATACATATTGCTCATAGAAAATAATTAATAAAGAATGCTTAATGTATAATTTCTTATGATAGAATAAGAGATATGTGTGACTGTCTGAAACCCACCTTGTAGGAAGGGCCTAGGGTGAAGGGGTAAACAAGGCTAAGTAAGTAGGCCGTTCTAGAGTTGATCATAATGGCTTCTAGGACCAAAGGGCACTTACATAGAGAGCCAAGTAACCCACTTACAACCCCTGCCCAATTCCACGAGATGGTAAGTGCCTTTAGGGGGTTGAGGCATTGATGGGGAAAGTAAATACTAGCCGCCAAGGGAGAGGGTTGTGGTAGATACCCTCTTAGGCTTGGTGTAGAAATGGTTTCGAGCGGATCCATCATGTCCCTTCTCCCCAAAATCCTAATATGCTTGCATTATTGATAATCTATGGATGTGATGTAATTGCCTAACTCTAATAAGTAAGCATAAAATATATATTTTGCATATATTGTTCATGTTGTGATTGCAGGATTCAAACCCAGGATTGCATCATTAAAGAGATATTTATTTGGTAAGGCATACTCCTAACCCTAATTTGCTGCAATTTGTGATCAGTAGGAAAACTCTAGGGAAAATCAGGAGAGGGACATTACACTTTATGTTATATCATTGCAAAATGGGTCACTTATGTTTTATTATTAAATGAGGGTCTAATGTTATGCAATAAAGTGTTACTAGGACTGGGGTCCGAAAAGAGCTTTCTAGACATTTTTTAAAATAAAGTTTTTGAAGGAAAAGGAAAAATAATATAATATTTAATTATAATTGTCTTGACTCTCGAGTGCTTATATAAAGAGGAGTTGAGCATGGATGAAGGTTATGAATCTATGAAATCAAAACCCCATTTTCTTGAGATCAAACGAATGTTCATCCTTTTGTCTAAGGACGAAAACTCTTTTCGACAAATGGATTCAAGGACAAAAACCCTCCTATTCATATAAGTAATTCCATCCAAGGATTACAAATGAGCTATAAGGTTGCAAAAGATTTTCTAGTTTCGGTTGGTTTGGTATGTTGTGTGAGATTTCAAATTTTGTGTAATTTGTTTTGGATTTTTAAATTTCTGGGTTTGTGCTAAAGTTTCAATTTTGCGTGTGTGGAGGATTTTAAAATAATATATTTTATGTGACTAATGACATACATTCTTATTATGCTAGCCATTCACCATATTAATTTTCTATATGGCAAGCAAAGGTGAAAAGTAATTAGCATAGAACTATAAATGTTCTAGTCCTTCATGGTTATAAGCTAAGTCATAACTTTGCTTCTTTCAAGGAAAAAATCAAAGATTCTCAACTCCCTTTAACCCAAAGTCCAATGTCCATCTTGGAACAAAGAAACATTCTAGGCCACAGTAGATTAACTCTTTGAGATGAAAGATTTTTGCACAATTTGGGTCTTACTATGATTAAGAAGTTGGGCAAGAATGATAGAGAGATTATATCAAAATGTAAAGAGAAGATTTAGTCAATTGCAGCTCATCCTCAACAACATCACAAGGATTACAGAAAACAATTCCCATGGTTTTTTGTAGAACAGAATTTTTGTTTAAGAGAAGATCGATTGTCTGGAAACTCTAGCAGAAGTTATGTAGAAATGGTAAGGAGGAAATGGTGAACATCCAACTTAAGGCAAAGAGAGTGGATGTTACACCCCGTTTCTAAGCTACCAGATTACTTTTACCTTTATGAGTAAATATGAATTTAAATGCAAGATTATGACTTTAATATTTTCAATGGATGAATGAAATATATGAATATGCATTGTGATGAGATTGCTTTTTAAATGCTTTAATGATGCAAATGATATATGATGAATATGATTTTCATGTTATCAGCTAACTTCGTTCATGTTGCACTAAGTTGGATGCAGGATAGGTTTAAACCCTCCAAAGGGAGAGGGAGAGTATCACCCAGGAGAGGAGTTTGGTATGGAAACCATTATCATGATCATCTAAGTAGATGCACACACGTACTGCATCAGGTAGGGAAACCTTGTTGAGTTAATGTTTGTATGTGATAAACCATGTTGATAACTTTTTGAGTTAACAAGAATGTTAGGGTGATTGTCTTTGAAATTCTCTTTGATTGTTTAGTCAATTTGAAGCGTCAGTGTTAAAATCCTTGTGATGAGCTCGAGATAAATACTGTGTAAATATACATATATGGGTACGTATACATATAGAATATATATGTATGTATATATGCAATGGCGCATACATATCTATGTATGTAGGTATGAGCATACGTAGATAGAAATGTCTATGTATACCTATATGTAGACACGTACTATGTATACGAACATTCGCATATGGATATTTGAATATATGTAATCGATTGAAATATGAAAATATATATATGTGTGTGTGTGAGTAATGATATACCATACTATGTATATATATGTGTGTGTGTGTGTGTGAGTAATGATATACCATACTATAGTTAATATAAATTTATGCGCTGGATATTATATCACGCTAAAAGCATACTTTTGATATTATTAAAACTACAATGGAAGTATATTCAATAAAGCATATTGAATGCATTTTATGGACGGCACGGAAGCAGACAAATAATAGCAAATTTACCATGCATAGTGGAGAGTTTACATGCCACACATGGCACAGAAAACAATATCATTTAGTGGCATTATAAAATCTGCTACGTTGCCCAACTTAGGCATGTAAACTGCAATGAATAATGGGTCAAAATGCCACGATAAAAGGCAAGTAAAATCAGTAAGTACAAGCATTATTGCGCAGCCTTATTATGAGGAATTTGACTTGGCAAAAAGAGCATATGACCAACTGATTTGCATGACTTAGCAAAGAGTTAGAAACTGATTTCATTTTGGACTTTGTATGTGTCAAATAACTGACTTTTTCTGCAACTTTAGACTGCCAGCAATGAGGAAAAGCAGCACCCAGCTTTCTTAGTCAACCTGCAAGGTGGCAGTGAGTGAGAAAGGTGGCGAATCTTGTAGCTTTTCTATAGCAATTGTTTTCTCTCCATTTCTTTATAAATAGAGAGCAGCATCGTAGTGTTTGGTTGTTCATTTCTGCTGTATTCATTTTGCTGTGTTCATTTGAGTGCATTCGTATAGTTCATTCTTTTTGTGAGTTTAGAGAGTAGTTTATTTTGTGAGTTGAGAGCATCATTGCAGTGAGATTTGAGAGCATTGAGAATTTGCTTTGAGTGAGGAGTAGCTGATTGAGGAGCTGTGAACATAGGAGGCAACAAGCAGAGCAATTTGCATTTGAGCAAAGAGTTGCAAGATTTTCGTTGAGAGTTATATTTTTCAGGCATGCTTGATATATCTACTTCTTTTTCTCCTTTTTATGTTGAAGCTAAGTTGAGTGTTGTTTGGAAATGGTTGTGCTATCTTGGTAGGCATTCTATTGCTATTAGATAGTTATGAAAGCTTGTGTTGTTAGCTAAATTATTTATAAGTTGGATTAGGGAATCTATAGAGTATGATAAAGTTATAAACAGCTACTTTGAATATATTGCTTGATTATTACAAAAGAGAGAAGTTACTTTAGAACAATGTGATAATATTCTAAAATACAGTATCATATTTACATTGTTGATTGAGCTATGATGCTTGCAATGGAAGGATTGAAATTATAATAGAAATATGTTTGCCTTTACTATATATTGAATGAAGTAATATTTCAACTAACTGTGTGCATAGAAGTATTATGTCATCATTATCTAGGGTAAGATGTTATGAACACCTAAGGTGGAAGTTTAACCATTGGTGGACAACTTACGTTCTCAATTGCTTATAACCCTTGAAAGTAGGAGATTAGTTATTCCATAGGGTTAGGGTATACTCTTGAATAAGAGTTTATATCGTTTTTCAACAAGAGAGTTAGAATACATAAATACGTCCTCATTATCTTCTGATTGAAACTATCTTATATATTTGACCTAGAGTCTATTAATACCTATTCACGGTATTCTAATCTTAAAGAAGAGGACTTTAAGTCTCGGCAAACCAAAACCGTAATGTGAGGAGATTTTAAGGTGCAGAAACACAAACTCCTCTCAAGTAGAAAATGATCTCCAAATTGGATATCAACTTATCATACATCTTAAACATGTGAATATATGTGTCATATTGAGGGAAAGGATATATGATTATTATGAACATACAAACGTTGGTACCTTATATAAATGATGCAAAGGATAACTTGGAAAGAACCATGAAGAAATTGGAAATTAGTGAAGGTTCTTAGTTGAATTATTAGAAGTTAAATAGCTTATTATGCTGACTTATTATAGGATATTATATGAACATAAGATTTTATATGATATTTAATGTCAAGGATAACCAAATTGGTTATGGCATCCTAGAAGGATGGAGCCATACTGGATATAACAACAAAGAGTCTGAAACTCAATACGAAAAAGTAATCTTCAAATCAAGTTTAATTTTGAATTATCATACATATTGACATATTAACAGTGCTTTAGATTGAGACCGGATGTGTCTAGTCGATGACATGGTGTCATCAGTATTAACTAATTATGCATGAACTAGGAGAGTCGTTACTCCCATGATTAGAAAAAAGAACTTGAATAAGAGCCAGTTGCCAGTCCCAGGAATGTTAAAAATGTGTAACAAGGTATTCAAGAGGTTGGGTTAAAACTTAAACCTAATTGGTCAGTTAGATCAGTATAAGTGTGTTATCACTTTTGTATGGAATCTCGTTTATGTTATTTAAATCTTGAGGTCAAACCAAGACAAGATTTTTCACAGGTCAATAAAGTTCCCAAATCGAATAAGGGTGGGTGAACATACGACACCGCTTCATAGAAAGTGGATTTATTATATATATATGAAATCTTTGGCCAAAGTAGGTGTAAAAGTCGCTGCTTACACTTGGTCGGTTCATTGTGATCCAGGATTGCATACTAATTAGTAAAGTCATGCATAGTTGGAGAGTATTCATTGTATGGCTGTACTAGATATGTAAGACACAACACTAGATACTCAGATGTGCATTATTGTGGTTTTCAAACCAAACTCTTCGTTGAAGGGTAGGGCCATCTTACCAGGTAGGAAGATGTGCGGGGGACCGCTTAAGTCCGTGGTTGGAGGAAAAGTGTTTGGGTGATGCTCTCCCTCTTGCAGTCGGTTGCCGCATCTTGTGGAACAAAAGAAGTGTGATCCATAGGTGGACACCTTGACCTTGAACTCTTGTAAGTTATGAATTTGTATATGAACATGATCATGGATCAACTGTAATATGTATTGGAAAAGATGAGTTTCATCTACTTGGGATTATGTAATGTTATTTCATTTATGAAATGTAATGAGAAATGGTTTATCTTAATGTGCAAATGTGTTATTGGAAAGGAAAAAAATTGATGTCCATGTGTTTGAGAACTTGTGTTATTCACTTTCTAAGTTAAAACATAGGTGAAAATTGTTGGGTAAACTTTGGGTATGTTACAATGGAGAAGAAGGGAAATTATGTTCATGGCAACCAAATCATGTGAAGATGTCAACATTGGGCACTTCTTTAAAGCAGTATCGCAAGCAAGGCCAGGATGTCTAATGAGTTAGTCAGAAGATGGATATACAAACGTGACCATGGCGATTATTGTCCATAATTTTGGAACAGTCTTATGCCAAAAATTATGATAGAAAACTTCCAACCACAGCTTATACTGTGTCTTCTCAGTATGCTTGAAATTTAGGTTAACAGGTCCAGCTGGCCACAATCTAGTAGTGATATGAAGTGATTTTCATTGTGACTATTTAGGTTTCTTTAATGCAGGTCACAACCAGACGGCTAGGTGAAAATCCCAGCAAAATTGTGGCAGAATAAAAGCCTCTCTGAAGAAACTTTAGAAATTTTAAGCCAAACAGGGACCTAATCTTGGAGTATGCATCTGCATAACTAAAAGGGGAATGTGTGTCATCACTAAATGGAGAGAGAAACAAATTACTCGCCATTGTCCATAACCTAAGAATAAGAAGTTATATTTAGGGTTTTGAGTTGGCTCCTTCAGTCTTCCGATTAGATAACCTTCATTGGTTTTGGGGTTCGGCTTAGTTTTAGTTTGTGAACTCTCTCCAGTCCCGCATATGATTTCTGTATAATATCGCCTAAATGATAGATACCTAATGCATGGGTACGACATTAAATTCATTCCACTTTCTCATTTGGTCTACGTTTCAAATATAACTTCCATGTGATTTGAAACAGTAATAGCATGTACACAATTCAACGTGCATAACAAAACAAAAGCAATGCAATTTTCGGGCTGCCATATATTTACAAGATATTTCAATCACAAAATCTAAGGTCGAAATAAAAACAACTGAAAGGTCTCAGAAAATTATAACTCGCATGAAATGAATTATAAATGTTTGCTTACCCTCATAGTGAGACTGAGGAAAAGTGTTGGGCAGTATAAAGAGCTGCCATACAACACCCAGTAAAACCAAAATAGCGGGAAACGCGTAGGTTCTGGCAGTGCTAACAAACGAAGCCATGGATCCTCTTGTCATGCTTGAGCTGGTAAAGCATTAGCATAATATTTTAAAGCATCGCCATAATTACTAAGGAGCGCACTTTTAACGTATGGAAATAAATGTTACGGAGGTTTGCTTTTAGTTTAGATTTAGGGGTTGACTCGTTCTTGATTGTTTGATTTCTCCGTCGCTACTTAGGAACGGCGGAGAGATTTAGGGGTTGACTCGTTCTTGATTGTTTGATTTCTCCGTCACTACTTAAGGAACGGCGGAGAAATTTTGAAAGTTTTAGAGGTCCTCGAGAGAGAAATAAGGTTTTGACTCGCTCTTAATTTAGGGGTTTGTTTTAGCTTTAAGTTATCAAGCTTTGTGGCCTTTGTTTTTTTCACCACCAAGAAAAGCTTCAATTTTTTTATCTTTTTTAAAAGGAGAAATAACTGTGAAAAAATTATCAAGGTAAAAAAATATTATATTTTTTCTTTTAGAATATTTCAAAAAATTGAATGAATAGAGAAGGAAATAAATGGTCTAAGGTTGTGAGCAAAGAAATATTAAATGAGAGAAAGAAGGTTTGGATGAAACAAAGGTCATGGTAAGGTATTTAAGATGTAATGCAAAATTACATGCAAATTAAAGGAATTAATGTTGTCTTCAATTAGTCAAATATTGATTAACAACCACTAAATGAGTTAGGGTAGCTGACTGTGTTCAAATAATTGAATCTAAGCTGATTGATGTAATGAGGACTTGTAAATTGTGTAAATGTTATGCTAGAATGTAAAAAATGGAAACTAGATAGTCAAGATGCACCTAGATCAAAATGCCAGAGTTGTGAAGGTTGTTGTAAATCTCGTTCTACACCTCCCTATAAAATATGGGGTTTGTACTCAAAAGTGGTGGCTAGGTCCAAAGTTTAGCATTGTGCTTTTTAGTACAATACCCATAAACCAATATTTAAGTCTCTTCGGGGATTTTTTTGGTGTATTGACCTATACTTTTGATGTTTTTTTAATCATAAATGGTCTTGGTTTGAATCAAGGACCCCTATGATTGATTTGGGATATTTTTTCAAGCTATATTGGTATTGTTTTAGATAAGTGAGCCAAGTTCAAAACTAGATGATCAACTGGAAGGCTGGTCTAAAGTCAAATAGCAAGCAAGAAGGCAAGGTCTAAAGGTTGACAACCAGTAAGAAGGTCAAGTCCCCCTATGATCACCAGCTCCTCCAAAATGTTGAGACTATAAACTTTATGGTTCTAGAATGTGCTAATTGGCTTGTTGATTCTTATATTTTTTTACTAAGATGTACTGCAAGTTTCTTCAAAACTAACTTACAACTTGAAGTTCTTCGATGGGGGAACCTATAAAAACATGGGTTGGAAGGGTAGTTTGTCTCAGTTAGCCCCTTTGTGGGCATTCAAACATGGATCCACATGATAGATAAGATGGAATGCATGATGATAAACTAATCTATTAAAAGAAACTAACTAATTCTAAAGTACATTTATGTCATGAAAACCTCAAAACCTAGTTGAAGGGTTCTTGGAATTATTCAAGCAAGCAAAGGTAGGAGAAAATGTCTTGGTAGAAGAACTAATTTTGATGATAAATTATTTTGGGGATTGTTAGATACTATTATGGGGTGTAAAATGATATTATAAATCATCCCTAATGGATATTACGTCTATGTTTGTCTAGGTTCTTTGCTAAGGTGATAAAAGGGATGCACATTAACATTAGGGTGATGGAGAACATGACTAAATGGAAAAATGGGCTCTTGGTGATTGAATATGGATAAAAAGGTAAATATTATGGACTAACATTTTGACGCAAAGTGTTGGAAAGGAAGACTTGGATTGAATCTTTAATGTTGGGCTCACTAGTCTAGAATGGATGCAATGTAACTTATGGAGGTGGTTTTGGACTAAAATGAGACTAAATGGGATGTAAGTGGAAGGTTAATGGACAAGAATGGTGGTAGATGTATGGAGAGGGGACATTGATATAATTTCTTAGAAAATACATTTATCTACAAGGAAATCCTTTCAAATAAATGCAGCCCTTGCTTGAAACATGAAAAATTAGGACCTAGGTGCAAAGAAATTACGTGGGTGAACAAATTCAAGAGCATGATAAAAATATTATGATGAATAAATTTTAAATATAATGAATATTTTAAAATGGTTTTACATAGTCCTACTTATGTTAAAAAATAAAAAATCCTAAATAACCCATGCCACCATGCCAAAAATTACTTTTTCTATGTTAAAGTGAGGCAACGATTGGGCTTATTTGTAGATTTTGTGAAAGAATTTGGAGATAATCCCATTAGTTATGTATAGGTTTGGAATTAAATAATATCCCATCTAAAGGATGTCACATTAAATGAAAATCCTTAGCTCACTTGATAGGAGTCAAAGTTGTCATGGTGAGCTCCAATAAGGTTTGGACCCAATTTTTTAGAGATTGTTAAGGTGCAAAGTTTCCATCTAAAAGTGATGGATTTGGTGGAAATTTTCACCATATATACATGTTTTGGGAAGTTACAAGGTGGGGTTCACATGCGAAATTAGCTTAGGGATAAAAAGCTAAGGGGTAAACAAGGGGAAAGGGGTCAACAACTTGGAAAACATATGGAGAAGGTTGGGCCATGGGATGGAGCTAACATTTAAACATAAATCACCATTTAGGAAACATAACAAGGACTAAGACAATATGGATAGGAAACAACATAAGCTATGGAAACGGGCTCAAAACATGACAAAACACACACAAGGGAAAAGGGGGCTAAAATGGTGATGAACTATGATAAGGCTATGCAAATATTGTCATCACAAATGCATGTATGATTTATAATAAATACATAAAATTATTTTCTATGAATAAATTATACAATACCATTTGAAAAAGATGTTAGGGAGAGAAAAATACTATCGTAATGAATTTAATCCTAGATATGATCATCACCAAAAGCTATATTTAGGGGGAAATGTCATGGGAAAAAGATGATCATAGCCAAATCAATGACTAACGTGTATCATCTTCGATGTGAAATAAGAAAATGGAAGAGACCAAAAGAAGAATGGGAGGACAGGGTGTATGTCTCTTGAATAATTGAATTAGTTGAGATAGAGAAACACTTTTATTTTGGAATGTGAAGTTTATAATAAGATTTGGGCTAAATATGTGGATACTTTCATTATAGTTTCTTTATAAGATTCATTCAAAGAGGAGAAGGTTGATAAAGTAGGAGAATTCATCATCAAGATAAATAGAAAAATAACAACAATGCATAAGTTAAAATGATTAGGTCAATTATCTCTTAGATTTTCTTTCATGGGCCTCATGGATGTTAAAAGGCTTCTATTAGATTCTATTTTTCTAAATGCTCAAATAAAACTCTTAAGTGGTTGTCATGTGGAACTATTTTTTTTATTTGTATTTATTTTCCCTCGTTGGATATAAGATTTTTTATATGAATAGTTTGTACTTTTTTAGATCGGTAATATTATTGTAGAGGAATAAAACAACATGCATAAATATATAGGTTAATAAGTGAATAGTCTAGAGCTGATTGTTTCAAAATATGCATAGAAATATATATTAAAATAAATGTTAATTTGATAGAGGGATGGGTATATATGGCTCTATAAATGATGATGAATATATTTTTATAGATTATATTATATGATTATCTCAATGACCAATAATCATATATGTGTCATTCAGGACTTAGAAAACTATGAAAGTGGTTGTTTTGTGTTTTATTTCAAACTCACACCTATGTCTTTGTAATATCCCGTACTAAAATATTTATACATTTTTTAAATGTTATAAACAATCATGCATGCTTTGATACCACTACAATATCCTAAACTAAATTTCTAAGCCAATTTTTTAGTAAAGTTTACAATGTTTGATGTTCAATCATTTTGTCAAATAGTTTGTAGGTTTGTTGATTAAGACTTTTTTGAAAGGTATTACAAGTAATCATCATAATATCAACTCTACAACTTCATATAATGTTAACAATTCAATTTCATGCAAAATTATTGCAATTTTGTATTAAACAATAATAATTCTATAACCTTGAATATTGTTGTTATAGATTGATATTTTCAAAAATTACATATAGAAAATATTCATAAAGTATTATGGTTGACTTGGATAGCTATTATAAATTTGAAGGTGAATAGAAATAATAAAATATTAAATCAACTATAAATCGGATCTAACAAAGTTTACCATATGGATTTTATATCAACAATAAAAATTATGAAAGAATAGAACAAAAGATTGAATATCAAACATAGTGTTTAATGTGGAGAAACCCTTTTAGGAAAAAAATCCACCAAAGAAGAGATGAATAGCTTGTATTATCAAAAAAATTGATTACAATATATCCACTCTAACTCCTCTTCAACCTTCAATCCGATAGCATAACCCTTGCAAAGAAAAATTGAAGAAAAACCTTACAATCTCCACTTTCAAGCACTTGTTATATAGAATAATACAACACATGAAGAATGGCATCCAAATTAGACATATACTCATGCCACCACCTTGGAATCATCAATCACAGCTCATAATGCCTCTTACAATTGCTCTTATAGTTGTGTTGGTGTTTCAATTAGCACCTTTAGAGTGCTTATTGGAAACAGACAACTATTGCAAGTGTTATAGTACTACTCTTCAAATTATAGAGAGGAATATCTCTCTTTACTGATGTTCTACGTAAAAAAGGGTGCTAAGGTTCCTATCTTTTTTACTCAATGACAGGACACAAGGGTGCATAAACACAATGCGTCGTAGCTAAGCTTTTCTCTAGTTTTTGCAGATCTTAACTATGACTAAACTAGCTTCTAAACTATCCTACCTCCTCAAGATAAACAAAGAATGAGGGCATAGGAGCGAAATAGATGGGTTGGATCACTTGAATCCACCATCTCCATAGAATATGGCCAAGGCTCTAAACTCTCATATATATACCGAGATAAGGTTTTATGCAAGTAAACACTCTTTACAGTAGGTTGGATCTAAGACTTTCCAAGGAGGAGGAACCCATGTCGAAGGTATAGGCTAGGAAACAACATACTAGAAAAAACAAGGTACGAAGATATGGATATCAGGATTTCTAAGGAGAAGGAACCCTTGTCCGAAGTGTAGGCTGAAATCTAGATCTTTAAACAACATCAAAAAATATCAATTAATAACAAAATGTTCAAGGAGGAGGAACCCTTGTCCGAGGAGGAGATTGAAACAATAAAATATTGAGAACAAAGACATTGGATCAACTCAAATCTTAGATCAAATATGCATACACCATCTGACTTTCTTCTTCAAGCTTTTCCAAAGAATTACAAAGATTGGGACAGCAAAGGCATGAAATCATGCACAATTACGATCAACCAACAAACTCTCATCCAAGAGAACAAATATAAATAAGAAAACTCTTGCAACAATGGCACAACAATTTTGCGTAGTAAATAAAGGTTAAACAAATAATGATCCCAAGGCTCTTATTTATAGAAACTCAAACAAGTAGGCAACCCTAAAGTATCCTTGAGTTAACAATCAGTTCTTGCCAATCAACAAGATTTATTCCTATGTCTAAAAGTAGTTGAGCAAGTAGTTAACTGGAAATCTACTTTAGTTAATTGAAACTAATCAAAAGTAAAATTGGAAGTCCACCTTAGTTGACTGACACCTAACTAAAAGTGAACTTAAATTACAAATGTTCCTCCAAAATAGACATCCACCTTTAAAAAAGATCTGAGATCCACAAATCGTGGGATTCAATTAGACATCCTCGATTAGTGGGATTTGACATGCATGATCTCTAGAGATCTGGAGTCAACTTGGAAAGGGGCATCAAGTTGACTTCAGTCATAGTTATTGCTACTTTGGATGGTAGGACATCCTTCTTGAGGTGCTTTGCACCTCTTCACCATTGGTCAACAATGTCTCTATCGAGTTGTTGACCTCTTCAGCCCTTGGGAAATTAATGCTTCTCAAGATGACGACGTGACATCTCAGCGTCTCTTCACCTATCACAAGTTGATGTCGATAGTCTATGCATTTGGCAGTTGCTTCATCCAACTTGATAGACATGGCTACAACTTTGGCTAACTTACAACCATTGGGATCATCAAGGAACGTGCTATGGATGGCATCTCATAATTGTTTCTGCATTATTTCTCTCTCAAGGTATTCTCCTCCCTCATGTTGATATTCTATGTAAGGTAAGGATATCACCAACGATCTTGTGAAGTTGATAATACCTACGATAATATGCCTATAGTCAATCAACTCCACAAAAATAGCATCGTAGGCTTTTACCTTGTATGCCAATTGTTCCTTCCAATAAAAAATATGGTGCTTGTTTTCTGTGGTGGTGACTGATTGATATGCCAATTAAAAATTGGCAACTATCGTTTCATCTCTCAACCTCTTTTCCTGTTGTCCTCAAGTCTAATTGTTGGATCTCCGAGTGGAGTCCATGTGATTTATCTCTCAACTGGTATGCTTCCGCCAATACACATCATCCTCTAATAACAAACTCATCCACTTGATTTCTCAATTGTTTGCCATATGTGATCATCTGATGATGGTTTCGCTCTACGGGGAGATCTAGAAACTCTTGAGGTAAAGTCGAGGAGCTGAGAATGTCGACATATTGTTTGAAATATACATCCTCAATTGTAGGATTCCAACCTTTAAGGTTGCTTTGTCTTGTCCATCCTTACTCATCCTCTCTTGGGCGCTCGCTAAGGCAATTTCGAGAAGGTATACCTCCACCTAACGAGTGTTCTTTCCAAGGTTCACCTTTGATAGTGTGAAGTCTCCAAACCTTACATTATGTATATCTTTGTCTTCAAGTGGGGGCAATAGTCTCTATGATGACCTTGTTATCTGCATTCCTTCCTACATGTGTTTGCTTCTTCAACTTCTTCATCGACATGTCTCGAGGGACATGATCAAACTCTGTGAAGTCGAGCTGATAAGACGACCTTTCTCTTTTCCTTCCAAGGGAACTCTCAAGCCAGATAGAATCTCAACTAGCTTTGTTGGAAGGAGGAATGTGGGGCCCTTGAATGCTGGATGAATGAGACTGTTTTGTGGTGATGTCTCGTGGTGGTGAGTCCAAGTCGATGGGACCTTGTGACTATTGTGATGGTGGTGAAGTAGGTGGCTTTGTTTCTATTACAGGCACCATTTCTGTTGCAACTGCTTCTGCGATGGGTTCCATCTTTGTTGTGATTATCTCAATCACTGGCTCTGGTTCGGTTGTAGCGGTCTCAACTATCTCAAGTAAATTGGTGGTTGTCTCCACCTGTACCTCTTGCTAATTTTCACTAGCAATCCTTTTTCTTCCCCATGTATTCCCTGGCATTCGCATTCCTTCGAGAAGGATGCTCATCTGCTTTCTTTTGGGTTTCTTCCTAGACTTGGAAGGTAGTGTAGACTGAACAATTGGCGGCTCTATTCAAGGAATTACTACCTTCCTTGTCCTCTTGTTGTCTAGGTAGATTCAAATATGTTTGACTACTCTACCCATTCTTTCCTATATAGATGTACTTTCTTTCACATACCAATCCACTATGTCGAGTGGCTATGACTCCACCTGATCCATGAAGGAGGGAAGAATGACTTCTTCCTCATCCTCAAATAATCCCTCAATGTCTTTTGACATAAATTCAGCAATTTGTGAGAGCCTAAACTTGCTATAGTTCCGTCTTCGCACCTCGAACTCATCATCACAATTGACCCAATAATCTTCTATGGAAGATTCATGTGATGAGTGTTGCTCAAGATGTGTTGCATAGAGCCCTCTTGGATCATATGATGACCTCCTATCAATGAGGTACTTGAGATTAAATCTCACTGTTTCTTGGCTCATCAACCTGGCATCAGTTGCTGTCTTGCATCTATAGAGTCCCATCTGAATGGGAAAGTTTGCAGTTGACTTTTTCTTTTGGCATAGATAAGTGTGAACCTCGGCCAACTGCCTCAGTAATTCCATGAATACTACCTTATATGAAGGGTAGTGTGGCATCATGGCAGGGTGACCATTGTATCCATACACGCATATGTAGGTGAAGGTAGGGAATTGGATAAACAAATCTGCCCAGTCCACCATTGCTTCCTTGGTTGTTGGTGATATACGTACATGCATCTCATGGTCGAGCTCTTGCACGATGTGCATGGTGTGATGTCCCCTTCTAATTAGGCTCTTGGACATCAGTAGATTAGCCTATTATGTCAACCCTCATAGGCTAATGGTTCTGGATAGAGGGTCACTTGGATGGGCACTTGGTCGTCAAACTTCAGTGTTGATCTCCGAAGCATGGTGGCAAGGTGAATTGTGGCGTTTGGCATGATACCGGTGCTTAATTTAATGATATTCACCTTTTATTTCACCATCCTCGACCTAGGGACCATGTGTTTTAATATGAAGGGGTCACTTTCTATTTTTAATTTACTATTCATTACTAAAGTGAAAAATGTTATAACTTAAGTGAATAGTGTTCACTTTAATGAATAGTGTTTCCTTTGTAAATTTATAAAAGGCAAGAGAGAAATTCGAATTGCTTCATTAGATGATCATTTTGGCTTGAAGAAAACTTGGGAGTGAAGCTTGGAGGAAGAAGGAGGCTAGGGTTTCCTTATTTCTTGCAGTGGGTGAGCCTGGTGGGGCTTGGTTGTTCATTTGGAGCTGCTTGAGGGTGTGAAACACCACCTTAAAGTTGTTGATCTATTATTTTGCTGCTCTTTGGCGATCTACGTTGCTATTTGTAAGTTGTTTGAGCTTGGTTTTTGCGTGATTTGGGTTGCCATTGCCTCCAATCTCAAATCGTACAAGAGTTGTTCGCGTTTTGTGGTATTTTGGAGCTGTTTTGAAGAGCTACAACTAGCCGCACTTTTGTGAGGGTTTGTATCAGCCAAAGTAAAAGAAACACCCTTCTTACAAGGTTGCAACTTCACCTAAAGTGGGTGCCCTTACCCTAGGAGGCTTCCTATTTTGGTTTTTGGTGGGAGAAGTTCATCTTTGAAAAGAAATCAGCATTTCATTGGGCGCGGGTACTATAGCAGGGCACTATTCACAGTGTTGTTTTGGCTATAAGTTAAAATATGATCTATGAAATACTCAGCATTGAATCTAATGTAAGTTATATATTATAAGCGACCTTTATGTAATGAAGAAACTATATTTAGACATCGAAATGAGCAATGTACTCGAGTTGTTTTAGTAGCTTAGTTATTTGAGTTTCCTTTATGCATATGCTTCTTAGTTCTTTCCTAGTTTTTTAACTAGCAAAAACTCAAACACGTGAAAAGAGAAATACAAACCTATCAAAATCAAACCTACAAGTTCAGTGAAAATATTATCAAGGGAGTGTGGTACATCACAGTAGTATCAAAGCTCTGATCCTACCATCCTGGAGGGTTAAAGTTTTCATGCAGCCATGAGAAGTAGGCCCTCGCATATATTACACCCGTCAAAGATTAGGCCAACGAAGAAATCAATTTGTTGATATACAATAGGCCACAATGGGAGACAGGGGAAATGGAAGTCCACCTCAAAATGAAGGAGTAAATAGAGGACATAATGAGGACCAAGATGACTATGAGATTCTTAGACGCTTGGCAGCTGGGTAGGAACAGGTAGCAATGGTTGTACAAGCACTTATGACACAGTTACAACAAATGAAGACTCGAGGAAGGCCAAACCAGATACCTGATGATAATAGGAGCGTTGTGGGGACACCCAGGGCACAATGAGCACCCGCTCATACTATTGATAGGCCCACACATCCTACCTTCTTGACAAATGAACCTGAAGAGGAAAATGTGGAAGAAGAGTGTGAGTCAGTGTTTGCAGATAATATCATGGCAGCAAATGATGAATGGGAGTTATTGACACCATAGGTCAGGGAGCGCATCAGCTTCGACAGGTTTGTGAGCCAACGACGAGAGCATTACAGGACAAGGCAAGATAGGAGGCCTCAAAATTAGAATAGAGACTTGAAACATGCCACTGGTAAACTCACCTTGCCTACATTCGATGGTAGTGGTAAGACCACAAGACAGTCTTGGGTCCACACGCTGGATACGTTCTTGACTCTTCGACCAATGGCAGAGGAGGATGCAATCAAGTACGCCACCTTGCATTTGGAGGGAGTAGCCCATGATTGGTGGTATCATGGGATGGTCACATTGTAGCATAACCGCATCACTTCTTACCAGGAGTTCGTCAATAGGTTGGTTGAACGCTTTGACAAGAAAGATCCGAAAATCTATTTCAGAGACCTAGCTCAACTCAAGCAAGTTGGGAGTTTAGAGGGATGTATGGGTGATTTCCAATGGTTAGCAATTATGGTTCCCAACATCTCAGAAAGAAGATTGGTTGTATTATTCATCGAAGGTATATCGGAACCATTAAGATGTTGGATCAAAGATTTTGATCCCTCGACTCTACAAGAAGCCATGAAAAAAGCTAGGAGCATGGAACTTGCAGCTCCGCAAAGTAAGTTCTCTTCGAAAGCATCATCTTCATACAAGGACGGGAAATCATTTCCTAAGAAGAAGGAAAACTTAGATTCCAAGGGGAAATCAATAGCTCCGTTTGACAGAGAAACCATAGAGGACTTGCACAGGAAGAAGTTGTGCTTCTATTGCAAAGGACCCTATGATGCAAACCACGACTGTCCTTTAAGGCCTAAGGGAAAGGCTAACCAAATAATGTGGGCATTCTATGAGGATTCTGAATCTGAGAAATCAGACCAGCACAGTGAGCATGAGGAATCTGAGGTAGAAAAATATAAAAATGAGGTTGAAAATGAAGCAGAAACAGAGGAGGAAGTTAAGCTTCAAGAAGTACGTCTCACCAGCATATAGCGAGAGGGCTCTTTTAGAATGCGAGGGGTCTTAGTTGGGAAAAAGATCATTACCTTGTTGGATACAGGGGCCACACATAATTGTATTGATGCTAGGCTGGTTGAGAGGCGTGGGATTCAGACTGAGGAATTTGAGGGCATAAGAGTAAAGGTCGTGGACGGCTACACTCTCAAGTGTGATAGGATGGTTTCAGATCTCCCTATGCGGTTGAGTAATTATGACTTTAAGGCCGATTTCTATGTGGTAAATATGGGAGACACCAACATGGTTCTAGGGATGAAATGGATTCATGACATTGGAGAGTTTACCCTTAACCTTCATGATATGGAGATGAGATTTAAGGTGGACGGGAGGAATCATGTGTTGAAGGCCATCAGGGATAGTAATTTCAGAATGATATCTTTCAGTAGGATGGAGAAACTCATGCGACACGACATGATTGAGTGGGCAATAGAGTGCATGTTGATGCCATCACAAGAGGAGCAGAAAACCCCAATCTATCATCCAGACATACAGGAGTTGAGGATTAAACACACTAAGGTGTTCAGTGAGATTCCACCTGGTAGACCACCCGACCATGGTACCGAACACATCATTGAGTTAGAGGAGGGCGCTAAGCCCGTGATTGTCACATCTTATAGGCATCCTAAGCGACTTAAGGATGAAATAGAGAAAATGATTAAGGACCTATTCGCTATGGGACATATCAAGCCTAGTAAGTCACCATTCGCTTCATCCGTTGTGTTAGTGAAGTAAAAGGATGGAACATTGTGGATGTGTATTGATTACAAATTGTTGAACAAAAGAATAATAAAAAATAGGCATCCTATTCCTCAAATTGATGAGCTGGTAGATGAGCTACATGGTGCTTGCTGGTTTTCAAAAATAGACTTGAGATCGGGGTACCATCAAATTCGTGTGAGGGAACAGGACATTGAGAAAACAACCTTTCGCTATCATTGTGGACACTTTGAGTTTGTGGTTATGCCATTTGGGTTGACCAATGCCCCTGCTACATTCCAGTCCACCATGAATAGGGTCTTCCAGTCACAACTGAGGAGGTTCGTACTTGTTTTCTTTGATGACACATTGGTATACAGTAAGGCTTGGGAGGAGCATGTTGCCCATTTGGATATGGTACTGAGCATTCTTGATAGGGAGTCCTTGTATGCCAAGGAGTCAAAATGTGATCTGGGTATGACGGAGTTGTTGTACTTGGGTCATATTATTAGTGCAGAGGGTGTGCGTATGGATCCTAACAAAGTCAGAGCTATTATAGAGTGGCCTACTCCCGAGAATCTTACTCAGGTTAGAGGATTTTTGGGCTTGTGTGGTTTCTATCGCAGATTTGTCAGTGGATATTCACGTCATGCAGCGCCACTTATAGACTTGACAAGGAAAGGGGCATTCGTTTGGACTCTTGAGGCGTAGGAGTGTTTTAAGAAGCTTAAGCAGCTGATGACTACTTGTCCTATCCTTGCGTTACCAGATTTCACTAGACCTTTTGAGCTTCAGTGTGACGCTTCGAGTGAAGGGATTGGCGCCGTCCTTATGCAAGACAAGCATCCGATAGCATTTGAAAGCAGGAAGTTAAGAGGACCAGAGAGAAGTTATAGCATCTATGACAAGGAGATGTTGGCCATCATGCATGCGTTGGCCAACTTCAGGCAGTACCTTTTGGGCATAAAATTTTGCGTTAAGATCGATCATAACAGCTTGAGGCATTTCCTAGGACAACAGGATCTCAACGATCGTCAATAGAAGTGGGTGAGCAAATTGCAATCATATGACTTTGACATCGCCTACGTCAAAGGGTCCTAAAATGTGGTTGTTGATGCCTTGTCTCGGTGCCCACATTTAGGTTCCATGGTTGAGATTTCAGAGAACTGGAGACATTTGATAACAACAGAGTATGCCAAAGACTCTTGGGCTTCTGGCATCGTTGAGGGTACAGTGCAAGATGGCAAATATTCAGTTGTAAATGATCTTATAATTTACAAAGGAAGGATTTTCTTGACCCCAGGATCAAAAATGAAGAACACAGTATTGAGGACCTTTCATGATGCACCCATGGCCAGACATCCGGGATATTTCAAAACTTACAGGCGGGTTCGAGAGCATTTCACTTGGAAATGACTCAAATCAGATGTCCTTCGATATGTCAGAGAGTGTCCTATTTGTCAACAGAATAAATAGGAGCATACCTATCCTGCTGGGTTGCTTCAACCACTTCCAATTCCTGACAGGAAGTGGGAATGCTTGTCGATGGACTTCATTACGGGCTTGTTGAAAGCCCAGGGTAGAGATTGTATCTATGTAGTTGTTGATTGCCTCATAAAGTACACTCATTTCTTCCCGATAGCCCCTACATATTTAGCCACACAGGTAGTAGAATTGTTTTTTCGTGAGGTGTTCAGGTTGCATGGGCTACCCCAGAATATTGTCAGCAATAGGGATAGTCGGTTCTTGAGCCACTTTTGGCAGGAGCTATTCGGGCTATGTGGGACCGAGCTTACTCCAAGCACCAGCTACCACCCACAGATGGATGGTCAGACAGAGATTGTTAATAAATGGGTGGAAGGATATCTCTGTAACTATATAGCAGGGCAGCCAAAGGGTTGGGTGAAGTGGATTGATCTTTGTGAGTACTGTTATAATGCCACGCACCACATGTCAATTCAGATGTCCCCATTTATGGCGTTATATGGGTATGAGGCACCCAACTTTCTTGATTTGTTGCTGAGTGACAGTAGAGTGCCCAGTGCTGGGGATCTTTTATAGGAGAACCAGGATATTATGAGAGCTCTCTGTGAGAACATTCAGAAGGCACAAAATCAGCAGAAGTAGTATGTAGACCAAAGAAGAGTTGAGCGATCTTTTGAGGTTGGGGATATGGTGTATCTGATGTTGCAACCCTACCGCCAATCAACTCTCTAGAAGAGTGGTGCGGAGAAACTCAAGCCGGGATATTACAGACCCTTCAGGATCATCAGACGGGTAGGCGAGGTGGCTTATGAGTTGGAATTGTCGGCAGATAGTAAGGTACACAATGTGTTTCATGTGTCACGCCTCAAGAAGGCATTGGGACATCGCGTTGTTCCTTCCACAGCCTTACCACCCTTGGATGATGAGGAAAATTGATTCTGGTACCTGAGGCCATCTTAGAAGTCAGAGAGAGGCAGTTGTAGAGGCGGGTCGTCAGGGAATATCTAATCAAATGGAAGGATTTGTCAGTAGAGAATGCTACATGGGAGAGCGAGGACATTTTACAACATCCAGAGTTGAGATTGATTGGGGACAAGCAATTTCAGGGAGGGCGGACTGTGATGTCCCCTTCTAATTAGGCTCTTGGACATCAATAGATTAGCCTATTATGTCAACCCTCGTAGGCTAATGGTTTTGGATAGAGGGTAACTTGGATGGGCACTTGGTCGTCAAACTTCAGTGTTGATCTCCGGAGCATGGTGGTAGGGTGAATTGTGGCGTTTGGCATGATACTGGTGCTTAATTTAATGATATTCACCTTTTATTTCACCATCCTCGGCCTAGGGACCATGTGTTTTAATATGAATGGATCACTTTCTATTTTTAATTTACTATTCATTACTAAAGTGAAAAATGTTATAACTTAAGTGAATAGTGTTCACTTTAATGAATAGTGTTTCCTTTATAAATTTATAAAAGGCAAGAGAGAAATTCGAATTGCTTCATTAGATGATCATTTTGGCTTGAAGAAAACTTGGGAGTGAAGCTTGGAGGAAGAAGGAGGTTAGGGTTTCCTTATTTCTTGCAGTGGGTGAGCCTAGTGGGGCTTGGTTGTTCATTTGGAGCTATTTAAGGGTGTGAAACACCACCTTAAAGTTGTTGATCTGTTATTTTGCTACTCTTTGGCGATCTAAGTTGTTGTTTGCAAGTTGTTTGAGCTTGGTTTTTGCATGATTTGGGTTGTCGTTGCCTCCAATCCCGAATCGTACAAGAGTTGTTTGTGTTTTGTGGTATTTTGGAGTTGTTTTGAAGAGCTACAACCAGCCACACTTTTGTGAGGGTTTGTATCAGCCAAAGAAAAAGAAACACCCTTCTTACAAGGCTGTAACTTCACCTAAAGGGGGTGCCCTTACCCTAGGAGGCTTCCTATTTCGGTTTTTGGTGGGAGAAGTTCATCTTTGAAAAGAAATCAACATTTCATTGCGGGTACTGTAGCAGGGCACTATTCACAGTGTTGTTTTGGTTGTAAGTTAAAATATGATCTATGAAATACTCGGCATCGAATCTAATGTAAGTTATATATTGTAAGTGACCTTTATGTAATGAAGAAACTATATTTAGACATCGAAATGAGCAATGTACTTGAGTTGTTTTAGTATCTTAGTTATTTGAGTTTCCTTTATGCATATGCTTCTTAGTTATTTCCTAGTTTTTTTACTAGCAAAAACTCAAACACATGAAAAGAGAAATACAAACCTATCAAAATCAAACCTACAAGTTCAGTGAAAATATTATCAAGGGAGTGCGGTACATCACACATGGTGAAGAGGTTGTTTATCTTTTTGAAGTGTCTTTCCGCTTGAGTAAACTCAAGATGCAAAAATTATTCTTGGAACTTCTACACACCTAAGGTCCCCATAGTGTTTAGTATTTTGAATTTGCTATGGAAGGCAATCATGTATACCAGGTAGGAACACATGTGGAAACAATGAGCTTCTAGAAACCTGATAATTTGTTGGTGGAGTGTGTCACTGATCAGAGAGGCCCAATCGTAATGTTCTCTCTTGTTGATAATCTTACCAATGATATAGAACATCCATGGCTGAAAATGACTGCCCTCTTCTTATCTGGTAATTCTATTGAGAAGAGTGATTAACATTGCATACTCATCTCTAAATTCTCCTTGTCCACCAATTTGGGAAAGCTGGCCTTTTTTACCTTTAACAATTGTTTGGTCATTTTCAGCGAACACTTGTCTTTTGAAGCTTCGAATTATTTTTTGCATTCCTTCACAGATATCACCTTATTGGTAGGGCATGGCGGAATTGCAAAAATATTTTTCAATGTCCTTCGTCTTCAAACTGCAGATCACATTCCCATCCACTGATAGGATTTCTCTTGTGGTAGGATTGTAATGCTTAATACAAGCAATTACAAGCTCCACACTTTATAAAATGATAATAATTGATGCAGCTTGAAACAACCCAGATTCTTCTATGTTCTACAACATGATTTGATTCATGCCCTCCAAATCCTTAGAATTGACCTTCGAGTTCTTCTGAAACAAGTTTGTGTCGATCATTTTCAGATAATCATGGTACAAGACCGTCTTGGTCTTGTATTGTACCTAGGAGTACTACATTCTGAAAGACTTAAAGATAGACTATGCACACAACCTTGTTCTGACAATTTCTAGAAACCCTTAAAAATAGCGCCTGTCAAGAAGTATTTTTTCGGGAAAAATCTAGCGCATGGGTTTTGTTTGTGCTTCAATGCTGAGCAGACCCAGTTCCTTGGATTTTTGATTTGGAGACTTTTTTGGAAAGATCACTACAAATAGGGGCAGCAAGTTTATAGATTCTAGCAAATCTGAAAAGATGGGTTTCACTGGAAAATTACGCTGATCATACCCAGTTGGCCAGATCTAAGGTGGCCTGTTGTTTTTTGTGACATGCAAGAATTTTAAGACAAAAGAGAGGAAGTAGACAAGAGGTGGATGAAGTTATTATCTGCCTCCTTGCAAAAATCTGCATCAGAATTCAACCTCGGGGAAGAAAACCCTTACTGTCACTGATCTTCAAAAAATATTGAAGAACAGTCCAAAACTCTTGCTAGATCTGAAAAGGACATCCTTGGGAGCAATTTTTTGTTTTGATCTTCAACCTGCAAAAATAAATAATGAAAAAGGGATGCCTAGATTGAATATATAATGATTCAAGTTTGGATCTATCAAGTATGGGTGTCAAATCATGACTTAAGCCTGATTTGGAGTTCAAAAGTTGATTTCCACTGATTGTGGAGTGTTTGGCCTGTTTTTTCCTCCAAAATTGCTTAACTCAAGTCAACATACTACCTTTGACCTTCTAGGTGTCCCTTCTTGAGTGTTGAGCATATTTTTCATCATTTTCTAGGTTGAAGTGCCTCTGTTTGATCCTTGCTCTTGGTCGTTCAGTTGATCTTCGACAACTATTGACAGATTTGTTGTCGAGATGAAACCATATTGAAGAGATATGCCTGGGGGTCATCAAGTCAGAAACTTGAGTTTGAGCCTCTAGATTAAAGGGTGCCTTTCTCCAAGAGGGGTGCTTTTAGCTTTTCCTTAGTCACTTTTCATGACTGTTCTTTGTCTTTGTCATTTAGACCCTTCATGCTTTGATCTGACGTTACCGTTGATTGATGAGTCAGATGACTCTGCTTGATTGTGCATTGGGTTACTAGCTCAGTCTTGGAAAGGACGACTAATTTCTCAGCTTCTGACAGCAAGTTTAGGTCCTTCAAATCTAAGGGTGCCCTTGGCTAGCAGGGGTGCCTTAGACTTGTTTGACTGATAATTTCATGCTATAAACCGCTTGATTTGATCTTCATCACCAGATGACTTAGTTATCAAATTCCTTCATTGATAGTTTCGTTGTCGAGATTGATCAAAGCGGGGAAGATCATCCTAGAGGTCATTGAGTAAATTGACTGCATCTGCATGCCTTAAAGACTGGGTGCCTTTCTCCAAGAGGAGCGCTTTTCTTTTGTACTTAGCCAATTTCTTGGCATGTTCTCTCAATCCTCTCCTTTGGCATTTTCTGCTTGATCTCAACATTTAACCATTGGACATGTCTTGTGAACGTGTTGTTGGATTGACCATGTAGCTGGGAGGGAGCTGAGCAGATGTGATGTATACTACAACTGTTGATAGCTTCATCAAATGACTTGAAATGAGGGGCGCCCCCGGCCAGCAGGAGCGCTTTTGCCATGAAGTTCACTGATTTGCCTCTGTTCATTGCTTGCAACATCTTCATACTTCGTTGAAGTTTGTCGGTGATCTTTGAATCAGATGATTTTGTTTGACGACATGTTGATTTGCTAGTATGAACATGAACAGGATGACTGTATCTGATAAATTTGATGTCTAGATTTTCCCTTTGAGATTAAAGGGTGCCTTTCTTCAAGACGGGTGCCTTTGACCTTGTTGATTATGTTTCTGCCTTGGTAGCAAGGCGTCTTCATTCTAAAGTTAGCCAAATTTTGGCCTTTTCCATTTTGAGAATCTCCTTCATCGAACAACATCTTTTTCAATCTTTTTTTCCATGGCTTCTTTGTTGAATCTTTTGAAGCTTAACTTTAACCACCTGGTACTAGCCAATCTGCCATTAATGTTTGTGGAGCTCCTAACTTTGTTCTTGAAAAACAAGAATAGACCCACCAGAGTAAAACATGCTTTTTGATGATTCTGACTTGATTAGTGTGATTGTGAAGTTGACTAATCCTATCAAAATCATTTGCAATCATTTTCGAGAAGGTCCTATTTTCAGGGGTTTCCCTAAAAATAGGGGCATGAAACCCTAATTTTCAATTTTTTAGAATTTTAACCATAGGTTTCTTGACATAATTCCACAAAGACCTTATGTTTGGTTTGACCTAAAACATACTTTTGATGACATTTTTACATGATTTAGCTCAATTTAAGCAGAATGCCAAAAATTAATTTTGGGTACAACAAGTTGTCATAAGGCATCTTCCATGCATGGGTGTCTAGGGACCAAGATAGCAAAGATATTGTCATAGATAGCAAAGAATTTTATGACAGGTGTCATAGCTATCATAGATTCTCTTACAACTTATAATGGTTGTCGTATCATGTCATAATGTCATATTCCCAAGGTAGACACCTAGAATCTCCATATTAACCATTTCACCATTACTGTGAATCCAATAAAAGTAACACAATAACTCCCTATCGGTAAAACAATAATTATCGAGGCCGGTAAAAAATTAATTACCACTATCACTGAAACCTTTCATCCCTTATGATTGAATTACAAACAATATTAGGAGTAATTAAATTATATGATATTTATAAGGTTGATGGCACCTTCATCCCAACATTCTCCCACTTGACATCATACATTGTAAATACACCCATAGGAAAACACAAATATAAACCAACTAAGCACAAGTAAGAAGGCCCATGGCCTCCTACACCAAGTAAATTTCTTTGTTCTCATAGGTTTGGTAAGTACATCTGTAATATTTTCTTGTGTATCAATCTTCTTCAACTCAATTTGACCATTATAAGTCAACCCATGAACAAAATGGTACCGAATATCCACAAGCTTATTTTGTGCATGATACATTGGATTCTTAGCTAAATGAATTGCACTTTGGCTATCACAATTAATCTAAATAATTTTTCAATCAAAACCAATACCTATACACAACCTTTGTAACCAAATTACCTCCTTAGAGACATGAGTAGTAGCCATATACTCTACTTTTATGGTGGATAAAGCAACTGTAGCTTGTCTTTTACTCATCCAAATCACTGCTCCTCCAAACAAAGTAAACACATACCAATTGGTGTAGCGTTGACTGTCCAAGTCACTTGCCCAATTTGCATCAAAAAATCCTTGTATGTCTAATGACTTGACCACATTATCAGTACCATGATAAAAGCAAACAATAATTAGAAGTACCTCGCAAATATCTAAACACCCTCTTAACAAAATTCCAATGCTCTTTACGAAGGTTAGACATAAACTTGCTTAGAAATCCCACTGCTTGGGCTATATCTAGTATAGTGAAAACCATTGCATACATCAAACTACCAACGGCACTAGCATAAGGAAATTTAGACAGATCCTTAAAATCATCATCAAAATTAGGACATATATCTAAGCTCAACTTAGTACCAACTGAAAATGGAACACAAATTGGCTTATAGTTATGCATACTAAACCTCTGCAAAAATGGTATCAACGTACTTACTTTGACTTAACCAAAAAAATTTATGACCCTGATCCCTACTGATCTCCATCCCAAGAATGTATTTTGCACCCCCAAGTCCTTCATATCAAATGTGCCTGAAAGCTATGTCTTGAGCTCACCAATCACCACCTTGTTGTTACCAATAAACAACATGTCATCAACATACAAGACAATACTTAGGATCCAATCATCAATAAGCTTAATGTACACATAATGATCCTCTTCACTCCTAAGAAAACTCAAATTTAATGTAAAATCATCAAAATTATGATACCACATCTTGGGTGACTATTTCAAACCATACAAAGATCTCTTTAACCTGCAAACCAATTGTTCTTTTCCCTTCACAACAAAACCATTGGGTTATTGCATATAAATCTCCTCCTCAAGATCCCCATGCAATCTCAAAATCACAAGCAATAGTAGTAGATAATAAGAATCTAATAGAAGTCAACTTAGTAACAAGAGAGAAAATTTCACCAAAATCAACTCCCTCTCTCTAGGAGTAGCCCTTAGCTACTAATTTGGCCTTGTACTGCTCTAATTGACCATATGTTCTAAATTTATTTTTAAATAACAATTTACATCCAATGGGCTTCCTTCCCTTGGGGAAACTAACAAGATCTTAGGTGTTACAACTATCCAAAGACATCATCTCCTCCTGCATGGCCTATAACCAAGACTCACTTTCCTCCAAAGAGAGATCCTCCCTGAAAGATCTAGTTTCATTGTTAGTACTCAATAAAGCAAATACACAATTAAAATCTAGTCGGTTATACCTATTGACTGGATTCTATTGTCTTGTGGATCTTTTGAGAATAAGAGTATGAGTCTCTTGCTATCCTTGATCTTGCTCAACCTCTTCTTGATTTTATTTCTCATGTTATTTGATTTGATCAGTAAATTCATCTAAAACCTCATCTTCTTCCTGCTCATCCTCAAGTCCAACTCTTTGTTCTTCTTGAGGTGCAACTTTCTACTTAATTTCAAAATTCACTCTCTTTTCCTTATCTTTTTCCTTTGGTTGTTTAGGATAAAAAATAACAAGTTAACTTCCCTGAAAATCACATCTCTACAAAGATATTTTTCTTGGTTAGAGGATTACATAACTTGTAACCTTTTACATTATCACTATATCCAATGAAAATGCACTTTGTATCTTTTGGATCCAACTTAGTTCAATTTTCTTTAGGCACATGAACATAAGCTTCACAACCAAATACCCTTAAATGTGAAATAGAAGGTTTCTTACCTATCCACATTTCA
Source organism: Sequoiadendron giganteum (assembly GCA_007115665.2). Taxonomy (NCBI): domain Eukaryota; kingdom Viridiplantae; phylum Streptophyta; class Pinopsida; order Cupressales; family Cupressaceae; genus Sequoiadendron; species Sequoiadendron giganteum. The sequence goes on from CM021101.1 coordinate 34,447,797, forward strand.
TAAAGTGTTGTTTCAAGAGCCTTATAAGGAGATCTATTCAACAAGTAACAAGCAGTACTTACAACTTCTACCCAAAAGCATATGTCAAGCCATGAACTACTTAGCATGCTTCTAGCTCTTTCCATAATTTTTTGATTCATCCTTTCTACCACTCCATTTTGTTGAGGAGTATAAGGAGTAGTTTTATCGAACAATTCTTGCATGCTTACAAAATTCATCAAAATCCTTAGAACAATATTCCCCTCCATTATCATACCTCAAAACCTTAATATTACAATCTTTTTTCTTTTCAACTAAGGCTTTAAATTAGCTAAACTTAGTGAAAACTTCATATTTATGCCTCATAAAATATAACCAATAATATCTTGTAACATCATCAATGAAGGAGACAAAATATCTAGATTTTCCAATTGATTCCACATCTACAAGACCAAATACATCTAAATAAATAAGTTCCAATTTATTCTTAGATTTTTTATTGCTTAAAGGAAAATATTTTTTGTTTTGTTTTTCAAACACACAAGGTTCAAAAAAATCAAAACTCTCATCAAAATAGGAAAAATCATCTAACAAATTTTTAAATTCAAAATGGTTTTTAAACCTATGTAATGGGAATATGGATCAACATATTTGGTACAATGAAATGAATTCAAATAAATTTAAAATGAGATAACAAGACTCACGTATCCATGAAATGTAACTGCAAAGCAACAACTTTCACCTGAAGAACATACTCATCTTGTACACCTAGTTAACATTCCTCATATTGTAACCCATGAATCCAACCTTGCGGAGCACCAAAATTTGAACAACTCAGACTGAAGATAGATGCTATAAATATAAGCATACTTCCAGATCTACAAGACCAACCACCACAATATGAAGAAATTTAGAGAAAAACCATTTCTCCTAGGCACCACTACAATACACTATTCACATACTAGTGAACACAACATTCTCTGCACAATGAACTAGAACCTAAAACTCTAGATATAACACCTCTGAACATCTATGATCAACATATCCAAACCACATAAGTATATCTTCAACCATGAAGAAATGCAGAGCAAAACTAGATCACTACTCTGCTACTCTAAACACCTCTCAACCACATTGTTTTCTCTTTTCTTCAAATTTTCTCAAAAGCACCTGGAAACCAAGCACCACAAGCACATTCTCATCATCTAGAACACCTTTTCATCAAATCAACAACACACATTCTCATCAAATCAACACTAGAGGCTGACATCAATGATTCTACAAATGACAACATAATACAACCAATCAAAGTATCATTAAATCTTCTAACAATCTCTCCATAGACCTGTTAGCATCAATGCAACAACCTAAAATTGTTGACATCAATGAAAAGACACAAGCTACTCATACTTCCAACAATCTCCCCCTTTGTTATTGATGTCAAAACATGATGTAAAAAACCACCAACAATAAAAACAATAACACTAATTACCAAAACACATATTGCACCACAGTGCACACTGCTCCCTTACACTTTCTCTTTCTCCCCCTTACTACATAAGGTTTTTAGTTAACTCTCTCTTCCCCTTTTATCTTACTCTCTTATTTTTCACTCTACTCTCTCCCCCTTTGACATAAATGGCAAAGGGCAGCACACTTGTATCTTTCCCTTCATACATACTTTCTCTTCCCCAAAACCAATACCTATAAGGTGTTGAGAATAGGTGTCTCAAACTTACTAGTAAGGCTCTCTGGAATCATAAAATCTACTTAGCCAAGGAAAAATTATCCTTCATTGCAGTACTGTAGGGTGTATCCAAGAGGGGTGTGGGCTCATGGTGTTATCCGCCATCCTATGGTAGTTTTCTTTCATTTGTGCAGTTGTGCAGGGCCATACCGCCACCCCGTAGTGGTCCATGAAGTAGTAGGTGTGTGTAGGCCATCCCACCATGGTTAGAAATATGGCGATATAGGGACCTACAACGGTGGTTGGAGATGGCTAGTGGCAGAGCAGGAGTTGCCCCACCACCCTGCGACAACTAGTGTGATGGCCTGTAGTGGTGTGGTGTTTGTCTCGTTGTCCCGTGATGGTCTATTGGTGGTGTCTACTATATGGTGGTAGTTGGAAATGATATTTTGGTGGGATTTAATGTGGTGTCAAAAGGAGTTGCTACATGGTCTCCTCGATGGAGATAAATAGATGAGTTAGGAGGTGACATGTGGCAAAGAGTTATTAGTTGATTTCACATCATTGTTGTGAATCAATGTGTTAATTGGCTTGACAGTTTCAACCTGAAGGTGATAGTTGAATTACTTGATAACCATGTAAATGCCTATGATATCTTGATTCTCTTTGGTCGATGAGACAGTGCTACGACAATGGAGGTTATGTCGATCTGAAGGTGGAGATATATAGAATGTCGTAGTGCATTGTGAGAGGTGTGAGAGATTGGTTTTAGGGGGTTACGCTATCAAATTATATCCAAATGGAACAAGATGTAAATCTCCATGTAAAGGCTTAGAGCCTACATTGTATTGTAACTATTTATTTGTTTCTGAATAATACAATGGATCTATGCTTTTGGAGTGTGGGGTCTTTTAACCCAAAAGGTTTTTCCCCACACAAATCTTTGTGTTCATGTCTTATGTTCTATCTTTCATGTTTGTTGATTCTTTTTTCTAAATTTGTTCAATGGTTGTTGTTGAAACTGGTTGATCTTAAATTGCATAAACTTTCCTCTAAGGATTAATGGTGGGAAACGAACTATGTCTAATTCCGCTTTGTGGCATAGTAGTATGTTCTTTTGAGGCTATTTGAAGAAATGAATATTACCGAAGGCACATATTGATCTCAAATTCTTGTTTTGGGATGAACCTTTTTCCCCTTCAATTGGTATTAGAGCCTTGTTCTGGGATTAGATCATTCCTAGTGTTTTTTGGTTTTGGGTATTCCTTCTATGAGGATTTCTTAGTTTGGAAAGCTTGAGGATATCTAAAGGAATTGATTGAATATTAATCCTTTGATGAGTGGAAGTTGTTTTCTCTTTTGTTTTAGTTTCAGGGGACAACATGTAGCTTGAAGGATGGTGAAGACGAAGAAAATGGAGTTGGTCATATTGAAATGATGTGATTTGAAGCTCGTAGCTGACAACAAAATAATCTTGATGCATGGGATGGGATTTTTTGCTTTGTGGTTGTGTTGCAGCAAAGCTTTCATATTGGGTGTTTGTGTGAGAGGCTCCCTGATGATATGGAGAAGCCTAGGTTATTTTTTAGCTATGGAGTGATGTGATTATACTAGGTAATTGTTCCTGGTATTAGAAGGCATTATTTTTGCTACCCCAATTGCATGTAGGCTATGCAGTTGATCATTGGATGATCTGGAAGCTTTTGTAGTAGCTTGACTCCCTCAAATGCATGTACATGTTGGTGGTTGTGGAATTGGTCTGAAATGGGCCTGGATTTCCTAAACTACTTTTCTTCTTATGGATGCTTTGTACTTGCATGACTTAGATTCATGTTCCTTAGATCTAAGGGTTTTATAGATTTTCCAAAAAATCTATGGTGATGCTCATTCATGATAATCCATTATTTTGGTTTAGCTATTATGGTGTTTTTTATTTTAAAGTTTTGAGTCTTCTAAACATAAAGTGGGTGTGGATGCGCATGGGTGGTTTTCAAACACATTGGTTTTGCAGGTTTTACATGGTCAAGAAAAACATGTGATTTTGTGGAGATGCAGGTAAGCTATTTTCTAGACCTTGGCTATTGGGGTGTTACTGGATGAGACAGTTGTAGGTTTTTCATACATACTTCATGCGTGGTGTGAGGAAGTGAGATTATTTCTCTGCATGGGAGTGTTGGTATGTGGTTAGTCACTTTTCATTCTTGTGGTGATGTTTTCTGGTTTCCTTGACTATGGTGCTTGGGTTGTGGACTTGTTTGGCGAATTAGATTTGTGTCTGATCTGGTTCTTGATTCATGTAGTCTACATGGCTATTCTCTTTGAATCCCAACTTTACTGATTACTAGTACAATGATGATTTTGCATGTTATATTGATTGGATCTACAGGTTGTGCAATGTTGTGGGTTGTCTTTACCTACATGTTTGATGTGGTACAACTCGGAAGTGGACTGTCTATAACCATGAGGTTTGATTTAGTGTTGATGCAAACTTGTTAGTTGGCCTTTTTTTTGGTCACTTGTGCATTGGTGTAGTTACTTTGAGATGAGAGGATGGATGATACACGAGTACTTGGATAGTTAGTGTTGGGGACTTGTAGCATGTGTATCACGATGTCATGAATAGCTTGGATACACAACTTTGAGTAAGCTTTTGATAGTGATGGTATTTTTGCTTGGTTTGGAGATCTTGGTGCCACTTGGTACTGTTGCCAGATTGACATTTTGATGTGTGGACTTGGAGGATTTTTAGATTAGCAGATGTTTGGTCATGATGCTTTAAGAGCTCCGTTGTCAAGGTGCAGTGGGAGTTTTAGAAGTGACTTGGTCATGATGCTTGGAGATCTTGATTAAAGATGTGTAGCATCTCAGAGCCATTGAGGACTCTTGTGGTCTTTGGGTTGAGGTGTTGATGGTGCTTGATAGGTGATGATGGTTTAGAGTCTGTTTGTTTTATGTCATGATATACTCTTGATTGTGCATCATAGTTTTTCCATGATGCATTGCTCTTGAGACCATGGTATGTTCATTAGGAGCATTGGATCTCCTAAGGGGTATGGTAAGATCATGATGTCATGATAATTTCCTATTTCAGATGATTGGAGCTTTGATAGTGGTTTGGTGATTCTCTTTGTTTTGGGTGCATTGATCATATGTGTTAGAACTTCATGATAGTGCAGTGACAAATTTGGAGTTTAGCATGAGGTGACTATTTGCAGGTACTCATGGATACATGGAGAATAAGTTGAGGCTATGTTTCTCTTGAGATGAGATAAGTTTTGTTGAGATGCTTACTCTTGATGAGATTTCAATAGAAAGTTTGAGGAGCCTACACCTTGGTTAGACATGAGTTCAACAGAGACCTAAGAGGAGATTGCTCTTGGAGTGAGTCATGATGACTTGGTTATCCTGGAGGAGCATTCTCATTCCCCACTCTTGGCCTACTCGAAAAATTATTATTATTTGAGAGGTATGTACCCATTATATCTTTCAAATGTGTTTATGTTTCATGCTTTGATTCTCATGGGATTGAGTTGATTCATGATAATTATGGAGACTCATTTGAGGATGGTTTAGTATGAGTTAATATACTTCATATTTTATAGATATGGATCTTGAGCTATGTAGTTAGTTCTGGAGGATTCATTTGAGGCATGTTTGGAATGGTTATATCCTTCTTCCTTTAAGTTTATGATATCATTCATTGATGAGGACTGTCAAGAGATGGTTTATGGGCTGATTTCCTAAGATGGGAAATGGAGTAGTTCGATCTTCTTTGAGAAGATTACATCCGTATAGATACATTTTGTATATGTTATGCTTGATCTCTTAAGGTTGAAAGAGGTTGGATGTTGTTATGGCTTTTACATTGGGGTTGTGAAGAAGATCTTACTTGACACAATTGACATTTAGATGTGTATGTAGAAGGGCATGCTACATGTTTATGATTTGTATATTTTTCTCTTTAGTTTGGTTTTTCTTCTTGTATGTTCAGATCCATATGACTTTAGTTGTGAGATTTCTATGTGGAGCTATATGGTGATCACTAGTTTGTGGTCATGTGTTGTCACTTGGGTGATGAAATGGAGGTTCTTGTATCTCTTGCTTTTGTTGGATATGGAGAGCATGGGAGAATTTTCGAATATTATTGAGAGAGATGTCTCTTGCAATAGTTGGTTGCAGGATTTGTAGATCATTGTGGATGGTCCTTGGTATTACATGGCTACACTTTCTATGTGTTGTGATTGGTAGAATCAATTATGCCTTTGATATTTTCAGATTTGGCATTACCCATGCAATGGTTATTCCTTGATGTGTTTGGTCTTCTTTGGTTGGTTGGCACATGGAGCTTGTATTTACAGTTGATGGGTTGGCTATGTAGGTGGCATGAGTTTTTTGATGTGGATACCTTCAAGGTATGGGTGATTGGATGGATTAGCACTTAATATGGGTGCTATTTCTAGTCACTTGGGTTTGGTTAGTTGGATGGGAGCAATCAATTTCCTGGTTGTTGTTTTAACTAATGTTCTATGTTGTTTTTTGGAGGATGTCTTCACAGTTGTGTTCAGGTTGAAGCTTGAAGTTGATGTTGTTGATGCTTTTGTATATATTGTGAGCAAAGTGGAGTGGTGGAAATATTATGCAACCTTTTCTATCTGTTGGGTTTGATGCTTTTGTACTTTAGACTGGTGCATATTCACCATGGCTCGTTCCTTTCCTTTGGAGGATGGTTGGGACTAGTTCTTGAGATGTTGGACATCTTGGACATTGTTGTAGGTGTCTTGGATGGTACAATGATTTTTTGCATTGATTGAGAGCCAATAAGTTCTTTTTCAAGTGAGAGAATGTTGAGAATAGGTGTCTCAAATGTACTAGTAAGGCTCTCTAGAATAAAAAAATCCTACTTAGTCGAGGAAAAATTCTCCTTCACCACAGTACTGCAGGGTGCAACCAAGAGGGGTATGGGCTGGAAATGTTACCCGCCATCTCACAATAGTCTTCTTTGGTTTGTGCGATTGTGTGGGGCCATACTGCCACCCCATAGTGGTTCGTGAAGTAGCTGGCGGGTGTACGGGTCATCTCACCACCCTGTGATAATGTTCGGAATGGCTAGTGGTATGGCGGTATAATGACCCACGACCTCACAACTATGGTTGGATATAGTTGGTGGTAGAGTAAGAGTTACCCCACCACCCTGCGACAACCCATGTAATGGCTTGCAATGGTGCAATGTTTGTCCTGCCATCCCACGATGGTCTGTTAGTGGTGTCTACGATATGGTGGTAGTTAGAAATGCTTTGTTGATGGGACTTCATGGTATCGAAAGGAGTCACTACATGGTCTCCTCGATGGAAATAAATAGATGAGTTAGGTGGTGACGTGTGGAATAGAGTCATTAGTTGATTGCACATCATTTTTGTGAATCAACGTGTTCATTGGCTTGATAGTTTCAACTTGAAGGCGATCGTTGAATTACCTGATAAGCATGTAATTGCCTATAATATCTTGATACTCTTTGGTCAATGAGATGGTACTACGACAATGGAGGTTATGCCGACCTGAAGGTGGAGATATATAGAATGTCATAGTGCATTGTGAGAGGTGTGAGAGATTGTTTTTAGGGGGTTATGTTATCGGATTATCTCCAGATGAAACATGATGTAAATCTCCATGTAAAGACTTAGAGCCTACATTATATTGTAACTGCTTATTTGTTGTCGAATAATACAATGGATATATGATTTTGGAGTGTGGGGTTTTTTATTCGAAAGGGTTTTCCCCACGTAAATCTTTGTGTTCATTTCTTTAATTCTATCTTTCATGTTTGTTGATTATGTTTATTGAATCTGTTCAATGCTTGTTGTTAAAATTGGTTGATCTTAAATTGCATAAACTTTCCTCTAAGGATTAATGGTGGGAAATAAACTATGTTTGATTTCGCTTTGTGGTATAGCAATATGTGCTTTTGAGACTATCTGAAGAAATGAATGTTACCAAAGGCACATACTGATCTCAAATGCTCTTTCTGGGATGAACCTTTTTTCCTTTCACAAGGAACAACAATTGCTCTGCATATAACTTTTCTTTTTATTGCACTCTATTTTCTTCACACTTTCTCATAGCACACCTACACATTCCATTTCTCAACACACTCCACCTTAGGAGCACACACCATACTATACCAACTAACAACTACTGCACATATCCTTTGACACAAATGACAAGAGAAAGACACCTATATACCATATAATGACAACACTTGCTCCCCTTGAATGCAACAACCAACAATACCACTACCTACTCCCCATGAGAGGTAGCCACCAACATTAGTCTAGAATAAGGAATAAGTCTTAAGATCTATTGGACTGATGCATATTCTTATGTATCTAGTTGAAATAAGGAGAGTCAATAACCCCTAACTTGTCTCAAAGATACTCAAAATTATCCTTAGGAAGAGACCTTATGAATATATCTGCAACTTGATCCTTCGTAGGCACATACTCCAACTTCACTTTATTCTCTACAACCTTTTCTCTCAAAAAGTGATATCGGATTGAGATATGTTTTGTTCTTGAATGTATTATCAGGTTCTTTGAAATATTAATAGCACTTGTATTATCACATAAGATATGAATAGGCTCATCATATACCACTCTGATATCCTTCAAGGTTTGCTTCATCCACAACACCTATGTGCAACATGATGCTACAACAATATATTCTACTTTTGTAGTAGATAATGACACTGAAAAATTATTTTTGCTTAGCCAAGACACCAACCTGTTTACAAGAAAGAATGTACCACCAGTTGTACTTTGTTTATCATCCACACAACCTACCCAATCTACATCTATATGAGCACTCAGAGAGAAATCAGTATCCTTCGAATACCACAAGCCATGTTCCAAAGTGCCTTTTAAATATTTAAATATTCTCTTCACTGTTGCCACATGTGACTCTTTGGGATCTTCTTGAAATATAGGCACAAGACAAAATACATGCATGATATTTGGTCTAATAGCATTTAGACATAACCATCCTCCAATCATTGATTTATACTTGCTTTGATCAGCCTTAGGAGTGTCATCAGTCTTACTTAGTTTGCAACCAGTAACCATAGGAGTACATACCGATTTAGAGTCTTCTATCCCAAAATTCTTCAACATTTCCTTGACATACTTGGATTGCGAAATAAATTTCCCTTTCTTTGTTTGATTGATTTGAACTCCAAGGAAGAAATTAATATCCCCAAACATAGACATCTCAAAATATTTTGCATCTCTTCTAAATATCTTTTGCACATACTTTCATTACCTCCAAATATTATGTTATCAACATACCCAATCACAATCAAGATTTGATCTTTTCAACTTTCAAATAAAGATTACTCTTTATGGTACCTTTATTGAGTCCTTGTTGCAACAAGTACCTCTCCAATCTTGCATACCAAGCTCTAGGAGCTTGCTTGAGTCCATATAATTCCTTCTTCAATCTACATACCATATTAGGATTATCTAATAACTAAAAGCCTTTTGATTGTTCAATATAAACCTCCTCTTCCAATTGACCATTCAAGAATGTAGAATTCACATCCATCTGTTAGACTTTGAAATCCTTATGAGCCACAAAAGCCAAAACAAATCCTAATAGCTTCCATTCTTGCCATCAGAGCAAATGTCTCTTAAAAAAATATTCCTTCTAATTGTGAGTAGCCTTTACACACAAGTATTTCCTTGTTTCTTACCACTTATACACTCTCATTCATCTTGTTTCAGAATACCCACTTAGTCCCAAGCACATTCTCATTTTTTTGTCTTGGGATAAGTTCCCAAGTCCGATTCTTCACAATCTACATCAATTCTTCTTCCATACCCTTGATCCAATATTCATCTTTGCATGCTTCAATCACTATTTTAGGTTCAACTTGGGAAAGTAAACATGGGTTTACTTGTTCTTCTATCATAATAGCCTTTTTTCTTGTCAACACACCTCTACTTTTGTGACCAATGATTTGATCTTCTGAATGATTCTTCTGCACATACTTAGGGGTTTTAGGGATCTTTTTCGGAGCTTCTTCCTCTTCAACCTGCACTTCTTTTTCTTTGCCCTCATGTTTATCTTCTTCTCTACAAGAGGACTCATCCAATTCGTAACCATCTATCATTATTGAAATTTAATGTAAGTCTTCATCCACTTTTACACTTGCACTTTCAACAATCCTTTTTAAACTCTTGTTGTAGCACCAATAAGCTTTGCTTCTTGTAAAATATCCAAAGAAAGATTCCTTCATCAGATCTTGCATCAAAATTTCCTAAGCTTTCTTTATCTCTTCTGATATAGCATTTGCTTCCAAATAATCTGAAATATTTCACAGTAGGGGTTCTTCCATACTATAACTCATATGAGTCTTTGAACTATTTTCTTTTTATTGCATTCTATTAAGTATGTAGACTACAATATGAATTGATTATCTCCAGTAGACTTCCAATAGGTTTGCTTCTTTTATCATAGTTCTTGTTGCTTCCTCAACAATCCTATTCCTTTCAACCACTCCATTTTGTTGAGGAGTCCTAGGGGCTGACAAATACCTCTTTATTCCTTGATCTTCACAAAAAGTGTTAAACACATTGGAGGTGAACTCTCTACCTTTGTCAGATCTCAAACATTTGATCTTTGTATCCATTTCATTCCCAACCATAGCTTTGAATGCCTTAAAATTATCTAGAGCTTATGATTTTTCTTTGAGAAAAGTAACCCGTCATTTTATAATAATCATCAATTAATAGCATGAAATACCTGTCACCTTGAAAACTTATTATTTTTGTAGGTTCACAAAGGTCTATATGCACCAACTCCAAAAGACTGGTAGAAGATTTTTCTTTGAATTTGAAGCTCTTTCTAGCTTATTTTCCAATCTGAAATTCCTTACAAACAACATTGATAGGCTTAGTGATCTTTGGTAGATCTCTCACAACTTGAATTGAACTTATCCTTACTAGGCTATCAAAATTGATGTGACACATTCTTCTATGCCATAGCCAAATTTTATTAATCTAAGTCATATGGCATTGACTATTTTCACCCTTGAGTTGATAAAAATTTCCATCTATCCTTCTTCCTATGGCAACCACAGTTCTGGAGCCTTTTTTGATCTCATAACCATTATCCTGAAACATAATATTATATCATTTACTACACATCTGTCCTACACTCAAAAGGTTATGTCACAAGCCCTTAACATATAGAATGTCTTCTATATTATGCTTGCCATCAAAACTGATTGAACCTTTTCCACATATCTTAGCAGATGTATCATCACCAAACTTAACTAAAACACCTTCAAACTTCTTACTCTTATCACCTATCATGTGGTTTGAGTATCCACTACCAATGATCTAGTTATTCTTCTCTTCTCTAGCATGAAAAGTAGTCACCATTGCTCCTTCAATGTTATGACCTACTTCCTAAGCACTTTCCTTCGTACATCTCTCTGAGTTAGCAAAATTAGTTCCAGCATTTAGAACCATGAATAAGCATTCATCATCTTCATCATCAGTGTAATCAGATTCGTCATCAGATATACTGGCATCTTTTCTAACATAATAATTTTTTGTAATTGATTTACCTTTATTCCTCTTAGGTCTATATCTTGAAGATTTGATAGGACATATTGAAGCATAATAATCAATCTTTCCACAGTTGAAAAATTTAAGTGTAACTTACCTTTGTATTTTCTAGTTCCCTTTTTCAATTTCCTCACAAATTTTGCTTCTTGCTCGTCAAACTCATATGGATCAAATTCCTCATTCTTCTCTACTTTGACAAATTTAAAAGAAATCTCCCTTTTTGCATCACTTGGACCAAAGTCACTCAATTCAAAAGTAGTTAAAGTACCAAACAATTGATCTATGTTATATTGATCTAAATTCTAAAATTCTTCAATAGCAAAAACCTTATGATTTATTAGCTTTAGTAAGAGTTCTTATTAGCTTCTTTACCACCTCTTCTTCATCAAGTTTTCCTCCAAGGCCTTTGATGGAATTGAAAACTTCATCCACTCTATGCATGTAGTCTATAATATCTTCATCTTCTATTATCCTTAAGGTCTCAAATTTAGTCTTCAAATTTTGTGTCTTTGCTTGCTTGACTTTATCATCTCCTTTATAGATACTTTCCAACTTTTTCCAAATTTCACCAACAATTTTAAGACTCATAACTTTCACAAGTTTTGAATTAGAATGACCACTCAAAAGAGCATACCTTGATTTACCATTATTCTCATATGTATTGATCTGATCATTAGAACTCGAACCATTTGTAGGCATTGTATATCTAGTTTCAACAGACTTCCAAACTCTAAATCCCAAAGAAATAAGAAAACCTTACATCCTAATCTTCTAGAATGCATAATCAAATCCATCAAATAGAGGAGCCTCCTCATGCACCATCCTAGATATACCTCAAGCAGTTAAGCTTTCTTCTAAGGAACCTTGATCTGATACCAGTTTATTGAATGCACGAAACAATTGAGAGGGGGATGAATTAGTTGTACATTAAAACATTAAAAAACTTTTTAGCATTCAAATATATATTAGTCCTTAAACCCTTAACAACCACTTAAACCCTTATCATGCATTATTAGAATGTAAACATGAGACACAATAATGCAAACACATGAGAACACCAAATTTATGTGGAAAACACAAGAAGGGAAAAACCATGGTGAGGATTAGCTCACAATATAAAGTAAATGCAACACCAAATACAATAGGCTCGTTACCCAAAAGAAAGAAGGGCTCACTACCAATGGCTCATTGCCAAATTACAGAAAGGAAGAAAAAAGAATGTTATAATGAGAAATCCATCTCAAAGCAACAAAAAGATCCACCACAACATCACCAGTACATTCACAACCTCTGTGAAGAATGTAGACACCTTTTTCTCATTGCTTCTAGTATTCTAACACATTAAATCTCACACTACATTTCACACTCGCACATTACAACTCTACACTTCAAATCACACACATCATACATCATTCTCCATCAATTCAACACTTATTTATACTATCCTCAACCTTGAAAACAATCTCCAAGGTTGACTATGCACCTCAATCATGCAAATTCAAGTTAGGTCAGCAGAAGCATTCCCATGATGGAAAGGAATGAAAGTGGACCACACCACACCTTAATTCGGGCCTAAATACACACATACACACCATACCATGCTTCCACAAACACTAAAGCATTTTCACAATTAGTGCAAATACCCAAGGTCGACTGAACCTATGTAAACACCATTGAACATTCAAGTACACACTTTGTTAGATCCAAGGATGACTTGTAGACAACATAAATCACTTGAATACAATCTAGAATAATCCAATAAACACCCTAAAATGCAATAAATTCCTTCACAATAAATTTCACTTGAAGAACATACTCATCTTGTACACCCAATTAATATTCGTTGTATTGTAACCCATGAATCCAACCTTACAGAGCACCAAACTTCGAACAAATTAGAATGAAGATAGATACTAGCAATATAATCATACTTCCATATCCACAAGACTAGAAACCACACTACGGAAAAATGTGGAGCAAAACCATTTCTCCCAAACATCATTGCAATACATTGTTCACATACTGGTGAACATAACTTTCTCTGCACAATGATCTAGAACTTGAAACTCTGGATATAATACCTATGAACATCTCTGATCAACATATTTGAACCGCATAAGCATATCTTCAACCATGAATAAATTTAGAGTAAAACTAGATCACTACTCCACTACATCGAACACCTCTCAACCACATTATTTTCTCTTTTCTTTATTTTTTCTCAAAAGCACTTGGAAACCAAGCACAACAAGCACATTCTCATCATCTGGAACACCTTCTCAACAACTCAACTACACACATGATTATCAAAACAACACTAGAGTTGAAATATTAGTGATACTACAAATGAAAACATAATGCAACCAATCAAAGCATCATTACAAACTTCCAACAATCTCTCCATAGACCCATTGACAATAATGCAACAACCTAGAATTGTTGACATCAATGACAACACACAAGATATTCATACTTCCAACATAAATGGGGCACCATTTATTACAAGAATATGCCTTTATGGTTGACCAATGTTGTTGCAATGTTCTAAAGGAAAATGAATATGTATTTCAAAGGGTTGATTTGATAATCTTTGTAACTGAGGGAATTTTCCTAGAGGTTAGAAAATCATATGCAAAACATAAAAACCCCAAAGTGATAATGAAGTGCAAAGGAATAAATGAAAACAAATGAAACAATCTCGCCCAAAATATCTTCATTCTCCATGGTTGACCTCCATTATACCTTCTCAACTTGTTGAAAATGTGATGTTGCCCTCAGATTTGTGATGAGCAATCTAATGATAATGACAAGTCCTAAACAAGTGTTGAAGGATTATTAAATGATTATGCAAGTAAACTAAGTTCTACATGCAAACTAGCTAGCAAGATGACAAATATGAAGACAAGCAAATAAGAGATGCAAGATTCAAGATTTGCAAGATGTCAAAAATGAGAACAAAATTGCCATTTTATAGAAAATGCAATTTTGGATGAATGGACAAGATTGAAGATTGAGAAATGCGCTAGAATCAATGGTCAAGATTCAAAATAACAACCCACAACTAGGGTTAGGGAAACTTTAGGGTGAATTCAAAATGAGTGGACGAGATTTAATTTAAGAAATTAAATGAAGGAATGAGAATATGTGTGATAGGGAGATAAGATTTGGCACAAAAAAAGAGGGAGTTAGAAAATTAAGTAATTTTAGAAATTACTTAATTTATGGAGGAAAATGCTATTTTGAATTTAATATTAATTTAATTCAAAATGGTGGGGTCATGTGGCAGTAAATAATGATTTAAAACTATTTACTTGAAAAAAGGGAAATTCAAATAAATTATTTTTATTTAAATTTGGAAGAGAATTAAATGAGACAGTTAAATAATTAATTTTAAATTATTTAATTGTGGAAGAAGTGGGTTAATAATTAAATAAATTGTGGGGGATTTATTTAATTATGTGAAGACCTTAATATTAGAGACATATTTAAATAAAATTTATTTATTTAAATAATCAAGAGGGAATAATAGATTCATTAAATAAATTTAATAATTTATTTAATTTAAAGAGGACATTGGACATTAGTGACGTATTTAAATAGTCAGGAAGAATAAGAGAGGTGAATTAATTAAATAATTGATCATTATTTAATTAATAGTTGAATTTGGACAGAAGGACATAATCAAATTATGTTTAGAGGAATTAATGAGAAAATTGAGTTCGCAGGCCTAGGTCAATTTTATGTGTCTACATTTTGCCCCTCTTTGTCATAATGTAGTTTATCGCGTTATGGCATAGAAAATAAGTCAAGGATATGCCCTAGCGAAGGTACAAAGTGCCTATGCCCCCTTGGAATTCTTTTTGAATTTTAGCCTAGGGTCAGAAAAATTTGGAAAGTGTCCCGATAAGATAAACAGATGCCCAAAAAATCAACGGTCCAATCGATTTCAAAATTGGATGACATTAAGATAGTGAAAAGGTTGGTCAAAGGTAGTCAAAAGAGCCTCCAGTATTAATCCAAATGGTAAAACCCTAATTTTCAACTTATAAATAGGTTTGAAAAAGATATACTAGGTGTCATTTTCACATTTGCTTTTAGAAATTTTGGAGAGCAGAGAGTGGGGAGAAGATGGTGATTCCAACGACAGAGCACTCCGGCTACCGAGTTAGGACCTTCCAAAGACCCGAGGGCGTAGAGGAACCGGTAAGTACCCTTTTCCCTATTTGTTTTCTTGCTTTTCGTGCATTTATTAGGGTTTTAGGGTAGGTCAACGAATGCATTGCAATGCAAATGCCTTCATGTAAGTCGCAATTTCTATCACATTCGATGCATTTGTTGCATCGCGACACAAGTGTAAGGGATGGGTAGAGTTTTAGTTTAAAATAACGCAACTGCTAGATCCTAAGACGCAACACAACCGTAGAGGCACACAGAACAAGTGTCATATTGCAACGCAAGTGAAATGCCACACAACGCAAGCGTTAGAAAATGATGCAATTGACATGTAAAATGATGCAAGTGATGTAGAGTTTCGCAATTGTGAGCTCAAATGATGCAATCGCCTGGATGTGATGCATGTGCAAAATGCAGCGACGCATATGACTAAACGTGACGTAATTGTAGTCAATGTGATGTAATTGAATTTGACCAAGGTTGACCATAGTTGACTTAATTTAGACTCATTTTTTAGATGCTTTTTTTATTACATAGATAATAATAATGCTTTGTAATGCTATTCCATGTGTGCTAACTCTCATTTTTGCATGTGTAGAAATGATTACCACCCATCTATACCCGTGAATTTAGACCAGCCACATATGCATTCAGGGATCAGCTGCGAGACAGTGAGTGGTGATGACTAATGAGATTAGGTCTTTACTATGTCACCTATATGCCCATTATTCGGGCAAATAGAGGATTATTGACAACACTTTGTGAGAGGTGGCACTTAGAGACGTGCTCATTCCACCTGCCTACAGAGGTAATCGTGACATTAGAGGATGTGTACAGGATACTCCGCATCTCAATCAATGGGGAGCAAGTAGTTTATGATCCTCATAGAGGGCAACAAGCTTTATCAAAGATGTATGAGGTTGTTGATGATGTCGATTTGGGGATTCAGGGTTATGAGATTAGATGGGAGTTTGTGGCCGAGCATTATCCACGATGGGATGCCATGTTGTTTACACTGATTGTCAGAGTCCTGATTCCATATCGTCGTTGGCACAGATTCCCTATTGGATGGGGTGATGTATTGGTTCAAATGTGCAGGGATAGGATGATGTTTTCCTAGGGGCCCTACTTGTTGGGTATGATTTATCACCAGCTTCATGAGGTTGCTTACCAGGAGGGACAAAGAATTAGTTGTGGTACCACTCTTTTGATGATCTAGGCGTGGGAGCACATTCCTATTTTCCACCCACCAATTCAGATTCAGCAGTTGGGCAAGGGGATGCCCTATGTATATTTGTATGCAGGTTCAATCACACAGACCCGAGTAGGGGACACAAGGTATTGGAAACATAGGATCGATACCCTGATGAGTTTTGTTTGGAGACCATTCAGAGATTGCACCCAGTGGCCAGATGAGGAGAGGCATTTGAAATTTTGTTGATAGTTTAGATATTTGATCAACAAGACTATACAAAGCCAACAAATTATTGAGATGTACCAGCCCTAGTGGGTGCTACGTCAATTTGGAGAGCAACAGGGTGTGCATGTGGGGATGATTGAGTATGCATGGTCATCGAGAGAGACCATGTAGGGACCTCCCATAGCAATGAGAGACCATGTGGGGACCTCCCATAGCAATGCCCCTAGAAGAGCAACAAATTGATGGGTTAGTTACATAGGAGTGGGGTTGGATAGGGGGGCTAGCAGATGTCAGGACTACAACCGAGTATGATGCTTGGTGGTAGGTTCACAGGCCGATACCCTTGACAGATCCAGATGGTCCTGCACCTATTGATTGATGATCGGTCATTCCACGGGTGCAGAGGGGAGGCTGGGGAGGGAGAGATGGAGGCCGAGGGGATGGTGGGAGATGTGGAGGGGATGATAGAGGTGGCAGGGGTGGAGATGATGGCGGGATGGTAGGGGTGGGAGGAGGAGGAGGAGAGGTGACAGAGGTAGGAGATAGCCCAGGAGAGTCCAACAACGGGTGGGTGGAGCACCGTTGTCACCCATCAAGGAGGAGGGTGAGGAGGGGGAGAGGGAGGAGGATGTTAGATGAGAGGGTGAGGAGGGGGAGAGGGAAGAGGATGTTATATGAGAGGGTGAGAAGATAGAGGAGGAGGGCAGACGGGAGGGTGAGATGGAGGCCGAGGTTAGGGTAGAGGCAGAGATCCAGCCAGAGGGAGAGATGCCAGTAGAGGAGTACATTTTTGCAGAGCACCATGCATTAGACATTGAGGTAGAGGAGATTGGAGGAGAGGAGGAGAGGGATGAGGAGGATGAGGAGGGGATAGATGAGGCATAGAGGAGGCTAAGGGAGTAGATGATCGAGGGAGAGGAGGAGAGTGATAGGCTACCAATTTTTCCTGTGGATGCCACCATAGATCAGAGAGTAGCCAATCTCTAGAACAAACTAGATGCAGCCTTGTCTCAGAACAAGGCATTATGAACTGAGTTAGAGGTGGTATGGGTGGACAGGGATCAGGCTGTGATCCACCAGGAGGAGGCCGAGAGATGGGTGAGAGAGTTTTTCCAGTTGTGCACAAGGTCGATAGGGGATATGGCGAGGGAGCTAGCCTAGATGAGTGAGAGCAGAGGCCGGTACAGGGCATTGTATGAGCAGGTCTTTCCACCTAAAGAGATGGGATCCTGGGTTATCGAGGTCATACAATAGGACTAGTAGTGGCGCACAAACACATAACAACAGTAGATCCCACAACAACAGTCATACTAGCGCAGGCGGTCTACATCATCTGGGCAGTCATCTGGTCACAGGTCACACCATTATCAAAGGCATTCATTAGGCCATAGTCACAAATCAAGCCATAGTCATAGGTTAGTGTCTTCAAGACACTAGTTAGAGTAGAGACACCCTCCATTTATCGACCCCTCAGGATCTCAGAGTCAGGCTACATCCTCTATACAGGTTATAGTTGAGTTGATGAGTCAACGTTAGTAACCCCATGGTTTACCTCCACGAGACAAAAAGGGCACAGTCTAGGGCTTATGCTTCTTTAATGTTATGAGACATTTGATATGTTGACTTTTGAGCTTGCGAGCTCCATTTTTGGGATTCCTTCGAATTCTATCCTGTGACATTATTTATTTTGAGATATATATATATATATATATATATATATATATATATATATATATATATATATGAGATGATTTTGATGCGGACTACATGCTTTGTTTGTATGATCCTATGCACTATGATGTTTTTATGCTTTATATGATGCGATGTTATGATGATGATTTTATTCTTATATGCCATGATGGTCCTATTTTACATGCTGATGATAATTGCATTTTGTATGATGAGATGGATGCATTAATGTATTATGAGATGTATGAATATCACGCTTGATGATTATGGATCAAATTATGGATATGTTCCTGCATGTATGAATTATGCGTTGTATGATGATATTATTCCTATATGTATGCATTGATGTTAATGATGGTTATGATGTCTATAGAAAATGATAGTTTTATGTATGCAAATGGTGGTTTTATGTATGCAAGATGGATGAATGTAAATGATAAACTCATATGTCATGCAATGTGAATGTCGATATTATTATGGAATTTGATTTATGCAAATGTGGAATGTGATAATGAAATTCTCATATGATCATGTATGCAACTATGTTTTTTTATGTCATAGGATATCATCAGAGGGTGATAGAAGAGAAGACAAAGGTGGATGTTAGTGTGGAGAAAGATATGCATGTTAGTGCAAAAACAAGAATCCTTAAACAATTTCCATAGTAATATAATAGTTGTTGCTTTTAATCATCATTGGGCGGATTGTTGTAATGGCCAACAAACACTATGATATGACATAGATCAATAGTGTACAAGGTCGAACCACCACATAGAAAAACTAGTAGCAGACAATGATGATCATGACTCATATAAGGAACATAATTGTCTCGAGTTATTTTGTCATAACCAACTGCAAAAAGATAAGACTAGTCATGAAACGCTGTTGCTTCTCTAAATCTTGACGTAAGGACATCCTAGAGAAACTAGCCACATGATAGGCAATCAAAGAAAATCATCATGCTACGTCGTTGCTTCTCTAAATACTGAAGTCAGGATATCCTCGAGAAACTAGTAGCAGGATTATCAAAAAGGACAAGGATGATCATCATGAAACGTCATGGCTCCTCTAATGTAAGGAACTAATATCATGATAACCATAAAAAAGACATACAATGTTTGTCGAGTGTTTTCCAAGTGAACAAAATGTCAAGTGTTCAAAATGTCAAGTGTTTTGATGTCGAAATGCCAAGGTTGGTGAGATCTAGGTTTCCAAATGTCAAGTGATGTCAGGTTTAGGAAGGACACATCCTGAATGATGTTGATGTCAAAAGGATCGATTCTTAGAGTTAGGAGAATCCATCAAAATGCCAAATGATGATGACGAAGCTTAGGAAGGACACATCCAAAAGCATGAATAACAAAGGTTATTCTTCAAAAGGACGCATCTAAAGGAGTGTTGGTATGTGGCGACTGATCATGCTATACTGTACACTCTTCATGTATCCTTGTCGGGGTCCGGGGGCGGCAACCCCCAAGATTTATTTTTTCACCTTTTTTCATTTCGTCATCGAAAAAAGAAAAAGCCGACTTTGTAAACCCTAATTTTTGGAAGCTTTTAAAAGCTTGTTATAAGCGGTTGGGACGAAGAGTTGTAGCATGGCATTATTTGCAATATTGTAATAGGTTTTGCACTGGATAATAAAATCATTGGATGACTGCGGTTTTGTGGATGTAGCCCAGATTGGGTGAAGCACGTTAAATTCTTTGTGTTGTCTTCTATGTGTGTTTTATTACTCTATTTTATTGTTCAAATCTGCATTTAACTTGTTATATATCTGCCTTCTAACCCTAACAAGGAGAACTACGATTGACAGGTTGACTTTCCTTGATAGAATTTGATAGATTTGATTAAAGAGATTGTTTAAATTTTGCTGACAAATTTCCTGTTTAGGTTTGATGAATGATTTGATTGACTTGAAGATATTCGATGTGTGTGAAAGTGTAGTGTCATGAACCCTAATGGATTGAACTAGTGCGGCCTCGGGGGCTCATCGGTTGATTGCCTTGCCTACATCATGCACTTAAAGACCTCGTAGTTCGACACGACCAATGACTTAGTATGAAGGACAAAAGATTGAGTCATGATTTTATTTTGACAAACCTAAAAAGACATACCTAATGTCTTGGGGATTCAACGAAAAATCTTAACTATGTAGAAAATGCGTAGAGACAATGTAGTTCAGACTAAGACAAAGACTGATTGTCATAATTGACGGGACAAATATTGATGTTATTTTGAGATATTTTTTGTTTACACTTTCTGAATGTTTTTGTGTTTTCTTCAGGATATTTTCTTATTTTTTATGACTTTTTTCAAGACTTTTTCTGATTTTTATGATTTTTTTTAGGACTTTTTCTAATTTTTATGACTATTTTCAAGACTTTATAATTTTTATGACTTTTTTTAGGACTTTTTCCAATTTTTATGACTTTTTTTCAAGAGTTTTTCCAAATTTTAGGACCATGTGCGATACCCACTACAGTCAAATGTTAAAGATCTTTCCCCCTAGGCAAGTCGAGGATTACCTAAGTAGAATGACATGGAAAAGGGTGTATGCGAGATAAAAGGCAAGGATATGTGAGGCATGATGTCAACCATTGCTAGCCATGGACATAAATGATAGGACTGATAGCAAATGTCATGAATATCAGGATGTCATGGTTATGTATTGTGGATGAAGCCCGATGGAATGATAGTAGATGACAAAGCAAAGACTGACTACGCATAGCACCAATTTACCAGGTTTTCACCATGGTACTTATCCAAAGCGCTTGTTTGCCAGGTTTTCACTATTGGACGAATTTATTTCTTTTTACTATTTTTGTCATTTTTTTATTTTTTTTGTGTCACCAAGATGCCTGTTTGCTAGGTTTTCATGAAGGTGACAATTTTTTCTTGATTTTTCATTTTTTTTTGTATGTTTAAGGTTTTAGCCAAGCTCTCTGATGCTATGTATAGAACTTTCATAGATGCAGGCTATTGATGGGTTCTATCAACTATTCTCTGTCAGGTGTGGCTAATTGATAAACACCAGAACCGAATGCTGCAGTAATGATATAAGGAACGAGCCAATTAGGCTCAAACTTTCTAGGCGTCTCATGATCAGCTTAATTTCTTGGATTCTGCATGAGCACCAAGTCACCAATTTCAAATTTTTTGACCATCACTCTTTTGTTATAGCTCCTACAAAGATGATTTTGATATTCCTGTAAGTGGTTCAAGACATTTTGTCTTCTTTCTTGCATCATTTCTAGTTCATGTAGGTGAGACTATCTGTATTCTTCATCATCGATCATTTCCTTCAAGGAGACTCAAAGAGAAGGAATTTTGACCTCGATGGGCAATATAGCTTCAGATCCGTAGACCAAGGAAAATGGGGTGGCTCTAGTGGGTGTGCAGATACTGGTACAATAGGCCCATAAGGCAGGATTGAATTGTAGATGCCAATCTCGGTCAGCGTAGTTGACAATCTTCTTAAGAATTCAAAGAATTATTTTATTGGACACCTCAGCTTGACTGTTGCCTTGCAGATAGTATGGTGTGGAGAAATGGTGTTGGATGTGGAATCATTCATAAAGCTCATAGATGTCTTGATTTTTGAATGGACGACCGTTATCTGTGATGATGGATTGTTGAACACCATACTGACATATAATGTAATTAAGGATAAACTTGGAAAAGTGCTTACAGTGATGTAAGTGAGGGGGACAATTGTGATCCACTTAGTGGCGGTAATGATGAATTTCTTGCCATTGGAGGATGATGGATGGATTTTTCCCACGAGGTCGAGTCCCCATTGTGTGAATGGCCATGGAGAAGTGATCGGTCTCAACTCTTGTGTAGGTTCATGGATTGGATCACTGTGCACCTGACATTTTCTTACATGTTCTGACAAACTGAAGAGCATCTTTTTCTATTGTCGACCAGTAATACCCACGTCTGGTGAATTTCCTAGCTAAAGTTGGGTCACTCAAATGAGATCCACATATACCCTCATGTACCTCGCGTAAAGTTGTGCAGGCTTCATCAGTGTCAAGACAATGAAGAAGGGGGTTGTCAAAGCTACGACAGTAAAGGGTGTCACTAACGATGGTGTATCAGGTGACTTTTTCAGATGAAGGACTTGTGCTGATTATTGGATAAGTTGGGTGGAAGGGTCTGGGACTTAAGATAATCATAGATGTCTTGATACCAAGGCGAGTTGGGACCAACAAGTTCACAAACCATTTTTGACTTTGGAACATCGTATGCAGGAACCAACAATTGTTCCACTAAGAAGTTGAATTATGACATTTTTGGAGATGTCCAAGAGAGATCCAATAGTTTCCATTGCATCTGCTACCTTGTTTTGTGCCCTAAGGATTTGTTCAAAGGTGATCAAGCTAAAATAGGTCAAGAAGATATCCACCATTCGCTTATAGGGCAACAAATTTTCATCCTTTGTCTCATAATCATCATTCACTTGGTTGATAACTAACTGAGAATCCCCAAATACTAGCAATGTCTGGATTTTCCATTTTATTGCCATTTTGAGTCCTATGACCAGTGCCTCATATTCTGCAATGTTATTAGTACAAGGGAAGGCGATTTGAAATGCCTTAGGAATGGATTCCCCTTGTGGTGTGATGAACAAGATACCAACTCCTGAGCCATGACCAATATGAGACCTGTCAAAATACATTTTCCAAGGTGATGTAGGCTTTGCGTGAAAGATAAATCATCCAAAAAATTAGCTATCAGCTGATGAGTGCCTTGGATAGTTGCATCTGCAAGTTGATCGGCTATTACCTATCCTTTTATTGCCTTGTGTTGAACATATTGTATGTCGTATTCACTCAAAATCATGACCCATTTTGCCAACTAACCTATCAATGTTGCCCGACTTAAAAGATAATTTAGTGGATCAATCTTTGCTACCAACTATGTTTGGTGATTCAACATGTAATGTCTTAGTTTCTAGGCCACAAAGACAATTGCAAGACAAGCACGTTCCACAGGTGTGTAATTGAGTTCATATCTGATCAGTGTGTGACTGATGTAATATATGGCTCTTTCTTTTTCTTCATAGTCATTTTGTGCCAATAATGCCCCCAATGCGTTGGTGGTTGCAAAGACATACAAGATCAAAGGTTTTCCTTCGATAGGAGGCATTAGGACAAGTGATGTCAATAGATATTCTTTGATTTGTTGGAAGGTCGCTTGGAATTTATATGTCCACACAAAGGGGATGCTTTTGTGCAACAGGTACTGAAATGGCTGACATTTGTCTGCTAGTTGAGCAATGAAGCGTCAGATGGACTATAATCTGTCATGTAGTGTCCTTAGCTCACTGATTCCTTTTGGTGGAGGCATGTTTAATATTGATTTTACTTTTGCAAGGTCAACTTCTATGCCTCTTCGTGAAACTATGTAGCCCAATAGTTTTCCTGAAGTAACCCCAAAAACACATTTCTTTGGGTTCAAACAAACCTTGTATTCTTCTAGCCACCTAAAATTTTTGTCTAGGACCCTGCGATGATCTTTCCATGTCAAATATTTGGCCAAGATGTCATCCACATAATCTTCCATTAAAGTATGCATGAGATCATGGAATATTGTTGTCATGGCTAGCTAGTATATGGAACCTGCATTCTTTAGGCCGAAAGGCATGACGTTCTAGCAGTATGTTCCCTATGGGCACGTGAATGTTGTTTTGTGTTGATCCTCGGGGGTGATGCGTATTTAATTGTAGCCTGAGAAACCATCCATGAGGGACATCTCGTATCTTGTGGTAAGATCAACAATGATGTCTATGTTTGACAATGGGAAATCATCTTTTGGAAAGGCCTTATTTAAATCTCCGAAGTCCGTACAAATGCGGATCTTTCCATTTGGATTGGTGTCAAGGACAAGGTTGGAAATCTAGTTGGCATAGTCTATTGATCTTATGAATCCAACATCCAGTCAGTTCTTTAGTTCAACCTTCACTAGTAGCGCAATCTGTGGATGCATTTTTCGTAATTTCTGTTTGGCTGGTTTGATACCCAAAATCAAAGGAAGATGATGTAATACTAACTCGAGATCCAGCCCTGGCATGTCAGCATATAAAAATGTGAAGTTAACTATTCTTTCTGAGAATAATTGTTTGAACTTGGGTTTTTCTTCTTCTATCAATGATGCAGCAAAGAGAACCATTTTGGGATTCTCTGGTGTAACTATGTTAAATTCTATTGTGTATATAATAAGCATGGCTTATTTTTCTTGTTGCGAGAAGAAATTCCAATCATCCATCCGTAGGTGCCTCATAGAGGTTTTCACCTTTGGATACGTCCTTTATTTTTACTATTGTATTGTGAGAAGGTGCCTTGCGGTTTTCACCTAAAGACATGTCTTTTTTTGTTTATATTTTTTTGACTAGAGGATTGCACAGTCTCCCCAAAGTATGTTGCATAATCTAGATCAATAGAGAATCCTGCCTTATGATTGCCACTTGGTATGCCCTCATGACATCCCATGAATTCTGCAATGCCCTCGTCATTTTGAAAGATATCCATAGCGGGAGGGTCTTGTTGGTCCTAGTCAATGAGATATGGGTAGACAAGGGAAATCCCATCATCAGTGTTGGTAAAAGAAGGGGAGGATACGAAAAATCATGCAAATGGAAGCCTCAAGTGTGAAGGCAGAATTGTCATCTTCACTTTCCCAGTCAAATTCGATCTAAGGACCATCCTCAAAGTCAGATGAGTTATGTTCTTGGTCATAATATGGGAAAAATGGATCAACATCATGATCAATGGATGGTAGTTCAAAGGTATGTATAGTAGACTCAGCATGTCAGGCTCATGGGTGGGCTTAGGAATGGGGTGAGATGATGCAGATGTTACCAGTAACAATTTATGCTCATTTGGGTCCCAAGGGATGCTTACCCATTCTTTATGTTTAGAATGACGATCCATAGGATCAATGTTGTACATTTGTCTTAATCATTCCTCAAAAGGGAGTTGGCCGGGTTCTAGGAATAATTCCTCAATATTATAGTCACTCAAGGTTCTATCAAATCCCCATTCCCATTCATGAGAGTCAGTTTCGGTAGGGGATTCTTCACATGTCTCAACACTTTCAAGAGTTGTTACATCCTTACTTGAAAGTACATAGGTACGTCAATTGTCAGTTTCAAGTTGCTCAAACCTTAGCTCTAGATCCTTTGGTTTGGAAGAAGGAATGATAGGCTCTCTCCTGCCGCTGCTACTTGGTCCTAGTCCGCTAGTTCCATCAAAACCATGAGCTTTGCCTATATCATAGCCTTTGCCATAAATATTTACTGGTAATGGGGGTAATTCCATTGGGTCCTTGTAGATCCAAGTAGATGGTTTGAAATGTCCTCCTCATTCATATCTCCCTATAATGTGAATACCATCTTCGGAGGAACCTTGAAATTTTTCTTAGGCTCTACTGTGCAACAAGGTCGACTATAGACTTTAGGTGGCTTAGGTATTGTGGTGATAGAGTATGTTGTATTCAACTTGAATTATCCACAACCAATCTCCTGGATCTTAAAGTTAGTACTTGGTATGGAGGTCGAGGAGGATGGTGTGGCAGAAGTTGACAGAGTGGATATGGATGACTTGGTGAGTGTGGATGGGTCGATGTATTTAGAGGAAGTGGATGTTGAAGCCTCTTGATTGATAGGCACTTGGTGCTCAACAGTAACTCTCAAGTTGGTGCAATACTGAAAAGGATTAGGATCTCCTAGTATAGTAATTTTGGTGCCATTAAAAGGGAACTTTAGACATTGGTGGTCGGTGGAGGGAATGGCCTTAAAAGCATGAATCCATGGGCGACCAAGTAATACATTGTCAGGTAGATCTTGATACAAAACTTGACATGTGGTGTCTATGATAACTGGTCCCACACGAATTGGGAGTGTGATGATTCCTTTAGAAGAGCATTCCTCATCATCATATTCTTTTATCACAATACTCTTGGTAGCATCTACACATGCATCAAAGAAGCCAAGAGACTTAACCAATTTGAGAGAGTAGATGTTCAATCTTGCTCCGCCATCTATTAAGATTCGTCCAACCTTATGTTTGTGGATGAAAACCTCAATATGCAGGGCATCATTATGAGATGGCTTGGGTGAGGAATAGTCAAGATCTGAAAAGGTAATGTGATGAGGCGAAGTCAAATATCCAACCATAGTTTTAAAATGGTTGACATCAATATCATTTGGGATAGAGGACTCTTGCAAGACTTTATCTAACATAGCCTTATGTGCTAGCGAAATGTAGAGTAATTAAAGGATGGAAATTTGGGCAGCTGTCTTATTTAATTGCTCGATAAGGTTAAACTTTGGATTTGGCTTTGGCTGCTTGAAAGATGGGCCTGGTATGATAATTTTGGGTTGACGAGCAGAAGGGCATGGGATGGTGACCTTTCCTTTGCGTGTAGTGACATTGCATTCTGGGGTCTTCTTGATAGTAATGGTATTGACACATTTGTCTTCATCAACAACACGAAGATTATTAATGATAGTACCACCGAAATAATTGAAGGCAACATGAGTGTAATTGGCTTGATTGTTATTATTCTTTGTGTCAGACGAGGAGGGGTTACCTGAACTATGGTTTTGCAGTGGGTTCTTATGGATTGTATGGTCTGCATTAGATGCAAATGGCTAACTACCAAGCTCAATGGTGCAGTTTTCAATAAGATCTTGGACAAGATTTCTGAGTTGGTGACAAGAGGAAGTTTTATGTCCTTTAACATAGTGGTAGTCACATAATGCATTATCATCCCACCGTGATGGCTTAAACTGACCAGGATCATATGGTTTTGGATCTTCCAAAGTTATGACACCATTTTGGATTAGTTTCTTTAGGACAACTTCGATGGGTTCACCTAAGGGGGTGTATGTGCATTTTTGGAATTGCCTTATTTGATGAGGTTGCCTTTGGTTCGATTGAGTAGGATTATTTTGAATGACATTAGCAGTTGGTGTTGGTGCAGTCATAGGTGCATTTTGAGTTTGGATTACTTTGATTGTGAGTACATGACCTATTGTGTTGACTATTTTTTCATCAACCATGCCATCATTGGTGATGTGTTTATTTTTAACCTAATATTTGTTTTTGTCATTGGAAGCACTTGGTTTGGTATTTGTGGTAGTGTTGATGGTTTTTCCACCATACTTAAGTTCACCTTTAGCAAGGATTTTTCAAGTTGAACACCTTTTTCAACAAGATCAGTAAAGTTGGTGCAACAATGGACTTGTAAGCCATATCTTAGCGGGTCAAGGAGATTTTGTACAAACATTTTGACTTTTTCCTTTTCAAGCATCTCCACAGGACATTAAATTGCTAGAGTTCTCCATCTTTGGAAGAATGGGATAAAGGTCTCACCTACATCTTCTTGAGTGAGTTTGCATAAGGAGGCAATCTCAATGTCTGTATCAATGTTATAGGCGTAGTTTTCAACAAACTTGTTGGCCAATTCATCCCATGATTTGATTCCTTTAGGCAATTGTGTGAACCACTCCAGTGCATGCCCTACGAGACTCCTAGAGAAGAGTCTCATTAAATAGGTGTGTTCATAGGCAATGCCCATGCAACTGGTAGTGAATTCTCGGATGTGCTCAATGGGATTTGTCTTGCCTTTGTATTTAAGGAAATGTGGTACCATATATCCTAGAGGGAATGGTGGCATATACAAGGTTGTGTCAAATGGATATGGACATAGGTCATATTACATGTAAGGCTTTTTGTTTGACAGTTGCAAGGTTTCCACCTGTATTTGGAAAATAAAAATTTTGAGTGTTCAAGTGCCTCCACAATTGGGTTGTTGGTAGCGTCACACATGTTGGTGATAGGTATGGATTGAGTGCCCACTTGTTGTGATGAGATGTGCTGATTTGGAATGTGTTGTTGGTGAGAAAATTGGGTGTTTTGATTTGGCGGTTGTTGGAAATGAATGTTTTGATTAGGGATGTGCTGCTATGTATGGACTTGAGAAGCATAAGTTGGGATGTGGGTTCCAACCATGTTGGATTGAATTTGAGGACCTTGCTGGCCTTGATCATGTTGGTGACTAAATGGAGTTGTATATTGGGTGCCTTGATTGCCTTGCCCAAAGAGATAAGTACGGCCTTGTAGAATATCGTATTTTGTCTCAAGGGAATGTTGGTGTTGACCTGTGATGAATTTGGGACATTCGATTGAGTTCCTTGAATGAAAACTCTTTGTTTATTCTTCCCAAAGGGGTTTGATGAGTTTGTTGCTATTGTGTTAGAGGAACCCAATAAGAGGTTTTCTGATGTCCCCATAGAGATAGATGAAGCTCCAAAGAGGTTTGATGTGTTGGTGCCCATTGTGCTAGATGAAATCCCAAATGTTGATCCAATAGTTTGAGGAAACTATGGATGTTTGTTGAGGGATGGAATGTGATGTGGTGTTTGTTAGTGTTTATTATCCCCCAATAGACATTGTATTGACCACATTGGATGTATTGGTTGTAGTATGTGTGGTAGTAGCACCAAGGGAGGTAGCATTAATGGTGTTGATGATATTTTGTGTGGTAGCTCCCATGGAAGTATTGTTTGCATCGTGTGATTGGCTTGTATGATTGTTAGGATCAGGAGATGCTACTCTTATGGTGTTGATGTCAAATTCTATTGGTAACCTATCCCCTTGGTCAAGGAGCCTAGCTAGATATCTAGCTGAATCATTTAAGACTAAATCTTCCACAAAGGAGGCCACTTCTGGATTTTGGGTAACAACTTGTATGTCTTCCTCAAAGACTTGCCCATTTGCATCTTTACGGATGAATTGTTCAAAGGGATTTCTTGAAGAGGATGGAATGGAAATCTCACTGAATGGATTTATGAAAGAATTCCCCATGTTGGTATTTGCATTCATGTCGTTAGGGAAAGTATTTTCATTCATATTATCAGAGAAATTGTAAAGGTTGGTGTCTTGATTGAAGGAATCCATGAGTCTTCTTTTTCGTTGTAGTCTTGTTTCAACCATAGAAGTTTTGCTCAACTTTGGGGATGGTGGAGGATGACCTGAATATGTAAATATTATGACACTACATTTTTTTGGTTTTTTGGAATAATGATTGCTATTGAATGAGGAATGGTAAAAGAAAAAGAGACTAAAATGAGGAGACTAAATGTATGCAAATGCAAAGGATTCTAAGATGCACTCAATTTTGGAAAACTTCAAGGAGAGGCACACTCGACCATACAAATTTTAGGCAATGTTTCAATTTTGGAATGTCAATGGACTTGTTAAAAGGACTAAATGATAAATAGGACAAAGTGAGGTTTGCACACTAGACTGATGAATTGGAAATGGATCACAAAAGGTAATGACCAAAGAAAATGGTTTGATCAAGTCCAATGATAACCTACTCTTGAAGGCAAAGGTTTGATAAAGAATGGTAAGGAATCTTCTCCTAAAATCTGTAAAATGAGTACCTAGAATGATGGTAAAGCCTAAGGATGTAACTAAGGAAGAGCAATGAGAAGCCTATGGCAAACTAAAAATGCAACCTACCATGCAAGGATGAAGGAAGTTGATAAATTTTTGGTCTGGTTGTGGACAAAAACTATAGAAAAAGATGTCTAGAATATGTTGGGAAAAGCTAAGCCTCGGTTTCTGAAAATGAATGAATTTTTAGGCTACTAGCAATTGCATTGTTGCAAATGTGTTGTAGGGAAGCGAATGCGTCACAAGATTGGAAAATGCGACGTTTGAGAAAGTAGATGCAACGCTTAAAATTGTAAATGCAGTGCAACAAGTCGATTGCAGTTCTGGAAGAAGCCAATGCGGTCTAGGATAGCAAATGCATCGCAGAGTCCAGTTTGTGTCAAATTTTTGGCAGATTGCAAAGTTTGTTTCAGTTTTAAAGTGTTATTCCAGATTTGAAGAGGATGTTGATTTGTTCATTTTGTGTGAAAAAACTTGGCAAACATATTGTCTTGGAAAAAATTGTGAAAACATATACATAGAAAACATGTACAACCCTATGGTTTGAAAAACTATTATTTTGGATTCCACATGGATTTTACTCCAACCGCACTTGCTCTTAGTGGATGAATTCAGAAGCTTGGCCCCATCAGCTCCCCCTTACAGTGCACTCACTTCTCAGGGAAACTGAGCTTCCAACCCCCATGAATCTCCCATGGTAGGTTGATCATCTCTAGTAAAAACTGTGAGAATGTGGATGCCTTCACAACGACCATTGCTGCACCAAAGAATAGATAAAGGATTTTGGCCTTACTATAACAAGGGTTTTAATGCAGGCATTCCCTTCATGGGGGACCATCCATGCAGAAAAAGACCATTGTTTCCCTTCTTTTCGGAATGATCCTCGTGATACTCAAACTTTCTTTGAGTACCCACACTTATATACTGACTGGAAGTCACTTTACTTTAGCGTGTTATCGTTTGGGTCGTTCCCTAGGGTGATTACTTTTTCCCACCAGGCAGGCCCTCTCGGATAAACAATATCAAGTTAGTACATCCGTAGTTCAATCAATCTTTGTTTGCATTAACAAAGAGAGAACACACGTAATGTACTAGGTTCACACTAGCAAAATTTGTTCTTTTTAAGCCCAAACTAAAATATGAAGGGTGATAAAGTAACCAACTCTTTAGTGTTTTTGTTTCTCCAGATCGGACAAGGCACAAGAAAATTGCATACACACTTAGGAGATTGTTACTAAACCACAAAACACATCAAACAGTTATTCATTTTAACCGTTTATAGTGTGAAGCAAGCAAGTGTTCATTTTAACCCAATGCTATGAAAAGTGCAAGTTTATTTTAATCCAATTAGTGAACATGCATGATTGTGTTCTTTTTAATCCAATGAATATGCATGTATGTTCATTTTAACTCATGAATTGTAATGCAGATTTATTTGTTTGTTTGATTAAAATTGTGGAAATGAACAAGAATCCAAACAACAAAGGGGTTAGACTCCTTGCCACATGCTGCAAACAAAATATCAGTAACCCAAAAAATCTTTAAACTATGAAGCAAAAACATAAAATTTGGAAAAATTTGTAAAAATCGGAAAGGAAACTTTACCAGACAAGTGCGTTGCGACAGAGGGAATGTGGCTCGATAGATCAAATGCATCATTTTAGTGAGCAATCGCGTCTCAAAAAAGAAAATGTGACTCTACAAATGTCAAACATGTCGCAACAAAGCAATTGCGTTGTTCCCGAAAATGAATGCGGCGCGATAAAGCGATTGCGTTGTTCCCGAAAATGAATGTGGTGCGATAGAGCGATTGCGTTGCAAAAGGTTTCTATTGCGGCGTTTCGTACTTGTACCTACAAAAAATAACAAAAACCCGTACGAAAATTTGCAAAAACATGTTTCTAAAATGTCGGGTTCACCAATGTAACTAAGGTAATTTTCCTAGAGGTTAGAAAATCATATGCAAAACATATAAACCCCAAAGTGATAATGAAGTGCAAAGGACTAAATGAAAATAAATGAAACAATCTCACCCAAAATGTCTTCATTCTCCATCGTTGACCTCCATTATACCTTCTCAACTTGCTGAAAATGTGATGTTGCCCTCAGATTTGTGATGAGCAATCTAATGATAATGACAAGTCCTAAACAAGTGTTGAAGGATTCTTAAACGATTATGCAAGTAAACTAAGTTCTACGTGCAAACTAGGTAGTAAGATGACAAATATGAAGACAAGCAAATAAGAGATGCAAGATTCAAGATTTTTAAGGTGTGCAAGATTCAAGATTTGCAAGATGTCATAAATGAGAACAAAATCTCCATTTTATAGAAAATGCAATTTTGGATGAATGGACAAGATTGAAGATTGAGAAGTGCCCTAGAATCAATGGTCAAGATTCAAAATAACAACCCACAACTAGGGTTAGGGAAAATTTAGGGTGAATTCAAAATGAGTGGACGAGATTTAATTTAAGAAATTAAATCAAGGAATGAGAATATGTGTGACAGGGAGATAAGATCTGGCACATAAAAAGAGGGAGTTAGAAAATCAAGTAATTTAAGAAATTACTTAATTTGTGGAGGAAAATGCTATTTTGAGTTTAATATTAATTTAATTCAAAATGGTGGGGTCATGTGGCAGTAAATAATGAGTTAAAATTATTTACTTGAAAAGAGGGAAATTCAAATAAATGATTTTTATTTAAATTTGGAAGAGAATTAAATGAGACAATTAAATAATTAAATTGTGGAAGAAGTGGGTTAATAATTAAATAAATTGTGGGGGATTTATTTAATTATGAGAAGACCTTAATATTAGAGACATATTTAAATAATCAAGAGGGAATAATGGATTTATTAAATAAATTTAATAATTTATTTAATTTAAAGAGGACATTAGACATTAGTAGTGTATTTAAATAAATGTGATTTATTTAAATAGTTAGGAAGAATAAGAGAGGCGAATTAATTAAATAATTTATCATTATTTAATTAATAGTTGAATTTGGAGAGGACATAATCAAATATGTTTAGAGGAATTAATGAGAAAATTGAGTTCACAGGCCTAGGTCAATTTTATGTGTCTACAATCTTAATTTAATTGGATGATCTATCTATCTTTTAAAAGCACACACATTAGCACTTGGACCATTTGAGGAGAGTCTTTGAAAGGTACAAAGAGTTTAGTGTATCATTAAACCCTAATAAGTGTGTGTTTGTAGTCCATGAAGGTTAATTGTTGGGACATATAGTTTCAAAGGTTGGTTTGTCCATTGATCCAAAAATGATGAGTACCATTATGTATCTTTCTCTCACAACTCACAAGAAGGGTTTCTAGGGTTTTCTAGGTAAAATTATTTTTTTATTGAGATTCATTCCAAATTTTCTCACATTGGCCAAGCCTCTTAATTCCATGCTAAAAAATAATGTCGCATTTAGTTGGAACAAGAAAGGTTTAAATAGTTTTAAAGCTATTAAACAGGCTATTTCCCAAGGCTCCACATTAGTTATTCCTAACTATGAGAAGGACTTCATTATTTATGCATTTGGAGATAAATAAAGCATACAAGCTATCTTGACTCAACAAAATGAAGAGTAAATGGAATAGCCCATTACTTTTTAGTCAACCACTCAAAGAGTATGAAAAAAGGTATAAAATTGTTGAAAAGAAAGTCTTTATTATTGTTAAGGCTCTTAAAAAAATTAGACACATGATTTATAATAAAAAGGTACAACTAATGGTCAACCATTCAAGTATGAAGGAGTTCCTTTTTAGAGAGGATTTAGATGAGAAAAGAGCTAGGTGGATAGAAAAGGTCATGAAGTATGAAATTGACATTAAAATTGCTAGGTTCATGAGAGGCAAAGGCTTCTGTGAACAGTTAGTAGTAGATGCAAATGCTACCAACAATACAATATATGTTAAGGTGGAGACCCAACCAGCTAAAAGTTATCAATCAAACAACTAGCATCAAGATATGGTTGCTTTGCTATAGATTGGTGAATGTCCACAAGGCTTGAGCTCATGTAAAACAAGGTATTTCAAGCTACAATCCATACCCTATGTTCTTCTTGATGGTATCTTATTAAAAAAAGACACCAATGGAGTTATTTTATATTGCATAGATCAAAATAAGATAAACAAAGTGCTTCAAGAATTTCACAATGGCCTTTTAGGGGATCATTATTCACCAAGAATTATTGTTTTTAAAATTATGGGGGTTAGTTACTATTGACCTCTATTCAAATACACTCAAAAATGGGTAAGAGGTTGCAAATAGAGCACTTACTTTATGGGTAGATAAGATTTTGTTACTCTTCCTCTTCACCCTATTCAGATAGATTAGTCATTTACATAATGGGGATCAAATTTAATTGGCATGATAAATCAACCATCTAATGCTAGTCACAACTGGGTTTTAATAGTAATTGATAATTTTACAAGATGGACAATGGTAGTTCCCCTAATAGATGCTATCGAATCCTCTATTTTATACTTCCTTGATAGGATAATAGTAAGGTTTGGTGTTCCATTAACTATTATTTTATAATGCTACATATTTTTTAGGCACACAAATCAATGAGTGGGTCGTCAAACATGGAATTTACCTAAATAGTTATCCAAAATATTATCCTCGAGGTAATGGTTAAATTGATAATTATAACAATAAGAACCTCATATGAACCATGAAAAGGATGATAAAATACAATCAATGGACCTAGAAAACCAAGCTCATAACAACCCTTTGGGCTAATAGAATTATACCAAAGAGAGTTTTGGTAATTCTCCCTTAATGTGATATATGGTATGGAAAAGAAGCTTCCATTGTCCCTTGATTTTCCTTCTCTTGAGCTCATTGAGTAGCCAAAAATATTAGAAAATGATGCTATGATAGTGAGGTTATATGAATTAATGGAGCTAGAGGAGGTAAGAGATTGAGCAATACAAAATTTTAAGGCTCATCAAGTATAGATGAAGAAGAAATTTGATAAGAGAGAAGATACTTGTATTTTAATACTTATTCAATGAAAAACTATATTTAAGCCTCTAATTAATGAATTTTTTATTTTTACTTCTCATTCTAGATTTTTTGTGTAAATTTTCCTTACATTCATATCCGAATGAATGTTTATTATTCTTGTATGTTCATATATTGTGTTAAATTATTTTACAAGGTTAATAGTGAATCATATCCTTCCCTTTAGTGTTTGCAAAACCCTAACCTGCAAATAAGCTTTTAGGAATCATTATAATATAGGACTATGTAAGCTCCTTTAAATTTTCAATCTTTTTGTGTGATGTAATGAGCAAGAGAGAATCATATTTAATATTGGTGCATAACATTCATAATCCTCTCTTTTCAATTGGAAAATTCAATAATAGAATTAGGGTTTAGCTATAGGTATTTGATATTGAGTTGGATCAATACTTCAAACTTAGTTTAAAAAGGGAAGAACCCTTTATTTGGAGGTTTGACTTAATTCTAGAAGGTTCCACACCCTGAATCCATTCTCATGTTTTCACTAAGAAGTTGAATTCATCATTCAACAAAGGGTACAGTTTAGATTGACAACACTTAATTCTCTAATGATTTTATGATATATGCTGATGGTAAATACCATAGTCTTACAATAGTATAGAAACAAAATGATAATTTAGGAAAGGCTATGATTTCAGGACATGAATCCCTATAATAAATGTACTAAATGGAGGATGTGTGGGATAAGATGGAGGAAGGATAGCAATAATCATCTGGGATTAGTGTGATAGAGGAGGGGGATGGTGATAATTTTTTTGGAGGAGTGACGAGAGGCACCTATTATAGGTTTGGAAAAAGCTTCCTTATATGGATGAAGGTTGTATCAACATTTTTGTGTTGTGTGCGTTGGGACAAATAACCAAGGCCCTCCAATCATGAATTTTATTTGACATGGATGAGCTCCAAGATACCTTACCCATGAAGGCCTAATCCTTTATCTTGGTAATTATTTTTCCTGAGCATGTGGTTGGTAATATTATGTTGGTTATTTTGGAAACAAGATACGAGTCCATTTTAAGATGGAGATTGATTGGTAGTGGATAATTGTTCTTCTACCACAATAGAATCATTGTAGGTGAAGAAAGTGGGACCTAGGGAATAGGAAATGGTTTAGGGATGGTTTGGATATGATGTGGTAAGGGATCATGAAAGGGATTAGAGGGGTTTTATGATATTGATTTGGAAGGGGAGATGTTTCAACATATTTTAAAACAATCTCTTGGATATGTTTAGGTGGCATAATGGGGATGTGTGTTTAGTGGATGTTTTGAATTGAGTAGAGAAATTGGATGGTGTTAAGATTTTGGAAGGTAAGGATAGGTTTTAAGTGGGTAATAACATCATTAATGATGTTTGTAGATAGTGTTGGAGTGGCAGGGTGGCATGACTCCACAAATTGGTGGTTTTAGTTTAGTCCTTGGAAAAAATTTGAAAAGAAGGATGTGGGGCTGGTTTAGGATTAGATAGGTAGGTTGGGAAATAATGGGATAAGGGATTTGGATAAGAGATGTATTTGGTATGGATATCATAAAAGATGGGGGTTAAGGTATAGAGGGAGGATTTAATGGATTTCTATTGTCAAATGTTCCAAGGTGACTAATAGATATGTATTTAGGAGAAATGGGGAAGATTATAATGTCAATTCTTGGTCAAATGAAATTTAATTATAGGTGGAGGAGTGGAATCTTGTGGAAAGTTTTCTTAAAAGGATTACATAAAGGGGTTAAATTTCATACTTGTCAAATAATCAAATATACTATCATCATAATTTTTAAAAGGATTATTAAGATGGTTGTAATGAGGAGACTCATCAAAATAAAATGAATTCATGATTAGTTTTTTTTTTTTTTTTTTGATCGGTGACAAATATGATTTTATTGAAATTTAAAAGTAAAATTACATAGAAAGCATCTGGAGATCCATCACTAACCCTCAAATATCCGTAATAATAAACCTACACAACAACTTTCAATAAATCTCTCTATTACAAGAGTTACAAACACAACATAACATTGCAGATAAATCATCTCAACTAGCACTATAACCTAAGACTAAGACCACACAACCCATTACAAAGGACTTGCTACCAAGTCAAGGGGTTGTAGCTCCAAGTGGCCCTTTCTTCAGCTGGGATCTGAGAACCATATCAAACGTCTCCTTCCTAACATTCTTCGTTTTCTTTCCCTTGACCATTTGCCAGCCATCTTCCACCCTCACAACCATCTCCTGCCAGTCCAAAGGTTTGTCAGAAGGTCTATTCCCCTTTCCAACCATGCTTCCATTAGTTTGGTGGTTCTGCTCACCAGATTTTTGATTCCTTGAATCTTTCTCTTGTAGCCTCACCAGGCTTCTTTTTTCTCGACAATCGGGTGTTGCAGCTCCATTTTTGGGATTATCCCCTCCATTACAAGTTGCCTTGTCTCTGCTCTAACCCGGGTTCCCATCTTGTATCAAGATAACACCATTCTGTAGATGGACCCCACTACTTCCTTCCTCCACCCGCTCCTTCCCTTCCTATCCAACTTCCTTCCTACTCTTCTCCTAAGGGCCCATCAGGTTCTCAATTTGTTTCTCTACTGTATAGTGCTTGGAGCTAGCACCTTCCCACCAGGAGGATGATTTGGGTGCTCTTTTCTTAGCACATTCAGCTGCCAAATGACCTGTTTTGAAGCAAATTCTGTATCTAAAAGGATCCCTTCATAGTCCAGGGGCTGCACCCAAGTTCCTTTCAAAATCTTTAAACAAATCTCTTATGGGGGCACTTTTGACACATCCATTTCTACTAAAATCTTGGCATAGGTTGAATGTAGAAGGTTTAAAGAGCCTTCATCCACCAATAGGAAATTTCCTAAGGAGTTCCCAACAGCCTCTAAACATGAATCAAACTCGAAATGTAAGGGTAAGTAGGGAAGCCTTACCCAGATGGGAACTTTTCAAATAATTTAGTGGCTGGATTGAAAGCTGAATGCCATGGATTTAGCATTAACGGATATTTGTCTTCCCAATCCTAGTGATAATCACATAGGATCAAATTTCTATCTTGCTCTTTTTCAAAAAAAACAATGAAGAAGCTCCTAGCCATGGGATAGATTTGAATATACCCTTCTGTAACATTCTTCTAGTGGAGAGAAATCCACTAGTGAAGGCTCGCCAGACTTGGCCAAAGACCTTTGAATTTGCCTATTAGGCCCAGCCCCGAAAATTTTTTTTTGGTGAACATTACTTCCTGCTCAATGTTTGGATCTAGCTCCATTGTGACAGATCTAGAAGACTGTAAAATACCCGCATCTTCACCAAGCCCCTCTGTTCTATCTAGTTGAGAAAACCCGGACTCCCCTCCTTTGCCAGCCAAATTTTGAGTTGCAGGCATTGTAAATTGACGAGATCCATCGTGGTACCCCCAACCCCCGAAATCTTGGTCCCTTTGGCGAAAACTCCCCCCGCTATGCCAGTGGTACCTAGTTGCTCGCCCCTCTGTTCTCCTTGATTCATCTGGTCGCCATCGTTCAGGTCAAGCTCTTCAACACTCATGCCCAAATGCTTCTCCTTACACCTAGTATTTAGGGAGATGGGTTGCTGGTTCATCAAAAACCCGCTGCATTTCCAAGCTCCATCTCCACTCTAGTATTTATTCCGCATCCCATCCTCTCTCTTCTTGCTCGGGCCGGAACCATTCAGGTACGTGTTTGCCCTCCCTCCCTCACCATTTTTGCTTGGACCACTCTGCTCCCTGCGCCGACATTCACTAGTCCTCTCCAGCGGGCATCTTCCCACCGAGTTTGAGCTCGAGGAAACCCTTGTTGCAGTCAAGCTCTCAAAGTTACCATTAGCCTCCACCATTGCACACCAGGTATCAACTAATTTTGTCACTAGATGCTCCATTCATGATCAGGTTTATTAATAAACCCAATGATGTGACTTTAGATGGATCCCACTAGGCATGCTAAAGATGTGTATCTAAAAATTGGAGCATACAAGAACAAGTTAAATAATCTAACCTATTTACTTGAAATGTGTAACACCTTGATTGAGCATAAATATTATAAAACATTATTGAAAAAATAATAGTCTTACCAATACCAACCCTTTTTATGGTGTTTGTAATCCAATATGGTGATATGTGAGTGCTCTTATATGCAACATAATATTGTATTTCATGGAGTCTTAAAAATGGCTTGGGTTGTATCCAATTTATATATTTTTGGATGACAAATTGAATGGATGGAATCAATTTGAGGGATCATGGGATCAAATTTATTGAGAGGATTTAGTTGGTGACTAGAATACAAGTGTCTCCATGCTGTTGGTGGAGATTAAGAGGTCCAATATTCAAGAGAATTAATGGTTGAGAATTACATTGAAGAAAATGGATGGATGATACGAAAAAGGGGTACTTTAGAGTATCTTGGGATTATGGGTAAGTCCTTGACCCATGTGATGTGTACCAAGACCCATGTCACTTGTAAACATGCATATACGTTGTACACAAATGCCAATTTCTATGTATATTTTTAGAGGATGTGCATGATTTGAGGGGATTACTAAGGGTTAGAGTGTGAAAGTGGGGGATTGATGGGTTAATTGGTTTTGTCCCACTTAATCAAAAGTGTATGGGAAAAGGGGATTATAAATAGATTAATTTATTTAATTTTTGGGA
This sequence comes from Sequoiadendron giganteum, assembly GCA_007115665.2. NCBI lineage: Eukaryota > Viridiplantae > Streptophyta > Pinopsida > Cupressales > Cupressaceae > Sequoiadendron > Sequoiadendron giganteum. The sequence continues at coordinate 34,487,536 of CM021101.1, forward strand.
AGAGGATGAAAGAATTATATAAATAAATATTTGGATTTATTTATCTAAGTTGGACTATAAAAGAAGGGTGGTTAATGATTAGATCCTAGGAAATTGGATTGAGTGAATAGTGATTTTATTAATCAATTAATAAACTGTTGTTTAATTAAGATATGATGAAAATTGGATAATTAATTAGGTAAATATATCTATTCAATCAATAAGGAGGGAATGGTCAATTAATTAGTTGAAATGACGATGTGTCAATTTTAGATGTCTACACTCTTAATTTAAGAGCTCATGATACATCCTACTATCAGGGAGTACATCAAGGAAGGAGAGATAAGCGAAAAAGGAGAAAATTGGATAGCTAAGATAATCAAGCCCACAAAATTGGTAAAAGAGAGGGAATTGTGTCAACATATTGCTAAAGATAATAAACCAAAAGGAGTAGAGGTTACAAAAAATGAGAAAGTCATGATTTGTGAAGAAAAAATCTAGAAAAATGGGTTGAGGAAAGGATTTGACTTACACAAATTGGAGAATATCTAGGAAATATGTCATATTCTAGGAGGAAGTCTTACAGGATGAAAGGGTCACCTTTTATTTTAATCAATGAATTTATTTTCAAAATAATTTGTAATATAGATTTTATTGAGATGTATCTCAGGGAGTGCGACCAATAAGCTATTGCATGAATTCCATCAAGGGACATTAGGAAGACATTTATTAACTCCAACAATTGCTACAAATATAGCCTATGCTAGCTATTATTGGTCACCCATGTTTGTATATTTCCATGAACGGGTTAGAAGATACCCAAAATATTAGTTGTACACTAAATTTAAATAAGAAATGTTATGATTCCTTTGAGGCCTATTTTGATAGAAGAGTAATTTTACTAATGGGGTCTATACTTTATTGGAATGATTAACCCAATATTGAGTGTAAATCACAAGTATATTCTTATAGTAATGCATTATTTCACTAGATGGATTGAAGCAGATGCACTTAAGGAGGCCATTGAAGGATTTATCCTTAGTTTCTTGGATTATCATGTTACCATATTAAAGATGTAATGTACTAAAATATCTAATAGTTTAGAACAATTTCTAGGTACAACTTCTCTTAATTCACTGTGAAATATATAATTTTCCTAAAGATAACATCAAACTACTACTTGTAAGGAAATATTTTGGCACAATCAGAAAACAAGTAATTTGATTGAAATAATCAAGAGAATTGGGTAGATTAATAGAGGGATGGCATCAAAATCTAAAATTAGCTTAATAGGCTAATAAAATTACCCCAAAGAAAATAATTGGGACCTACCTAAATATGCATTGTTGGATGGAAAGGAAGTTATCTTTCTAATATTAATAAAAAATTGAGCTCTACAACTAATCAAACAACTAGCAATTGAAGAAAATAGAGCTATATAAGTCAAAGTGGTGGAATTTTTAGAAGTGGAAGAGAAGAAGGAATATATTAAGGATTCAATGGTCCAACACCAATAGATAGTTAAATTTTGGTTTGAAAAGCACTCTTTAAATCCCCATTTAAAGTAGGATATCAAGTGCTCAAATTGGAAGAAAGATTAGCTAAGATAGGGTGGGATTTAATTTTTGATTCCCTATGGAGTGGTCCATACAACATTGTATGATACAAAGGGTATAACTCTTTTGACCTTGTGAATTAAGTTGAGATCTCCTTGATATCTTAATTAATGGGATATACCTTAAGTATCATAAATAATTTATGTGATTTTTGTCATATAAGTATATATAAAAAATTTCTTCTAACTTGTTTTTCCTTCTTTTGAAGGTTTTATGTTTCTCTTTAGATGGTCTTTTGACCACAAGGTTGTTTTCCTACTTTATATTTTCCCATAAAAATTTAAAATATTTGTAATAAAAACAAAGATTAAGTGTTCAAATTATTCTGCTAAATACAAATTATAGTCCTTTAAGCATTAATAATCTTGCCACTTGTTTAACAACCAGTTGTCATGATAATAGTTTAATGCCAAACATTCTTGAATTTAGCAACTTTTCTTTAGGAAATAGGCAACTATCCCATAAAGGAAGTTAATATAGGTTATAATTATAAAATAAATACATTATTTTAATATTTTACCAAAATAGGGTAGTTTCAAGGAAAATAATTCTATTTTTTTTTTATAGCAAGTCACATTAGTTGGAATGTGTATCTTCAAAATGTTGAAAATAAAAATTCAACATTATGAAATGACTATGCAAGTGAGGAAAGTGAAGGCCTATGTGTGAGCTCACCAATATATGGTCATGTGCCTTTTCATGTTGGAGCCTCTGATCCAAGGCAAAAATCTATAGAAGGGAATCAAATCATTCATTCTAATTTTATTGAAACCTCAATATCAAAATCTTTTAAGTTTAATAGTCCATACTACTACTACACTTTTGTGCTTGGTCAACCATCAAAGATAATTTTTGGAGAAATCAATATGAGAAGATACCAATAATAATCATGCATAAGAGGAAGAGGAGCACTAGGCCTCAACCCCATTTTTACCATCTAGTTGAACTTTGAAATAAAAAATTATATGCTTCAACTCTGGCTCAACCAAAAAAATTGTCTATAATTAAAAACACAAAAGAAAAAAATGGGAAAATATTTGGATCCATCACTATTGTTAGATATTAATAATAAAGTATATGATCCAATTCTATCAAATCCCAAATAAAATCTAAGGTAGGGAGATCATTTATAGATACTTGAGAGAATTTGATTAAATGAGCACTAGACCTTTGAAATCAAGATTTATAGTTTTACCTTGATGTAGTACATGGTTTCGAAAGTGCATCCTTGTCTTGAACTTTCTACATATTAGCTCTAAATTCTATGATTTCAAGAATGGGATAATTAAGGGTAGAACCATCCAAGTGGTGATAAGTGTTGTGAATAGTGGAGAGATTCTACAAATTCCTCAATCAATAGAGGCCTATTGTACCTTCAATAATTTGAAGGGGACTTGGGATATGAGGAACAACTAGTTGGGGTTACTCAATAAAGAGTTAAAGAAAGAGGAAAAAATACCATATTGTCCAAATTTCTTATTTCATTCACTAATTTCCAACCAAATATATGAGATGCATGTTCCATGATGGCATTTAACTTTGGGATGGATGATAACAAGAAATTTATCACTTCCAACTAAGGGTTTTAAAAAATTGAGACCCACCTCTTAGGAGTAGAAATTTATATTCAATATTTTAGATTTCATAGCTAACACATTACAATACCAACTAAGGATTTTTGGCTCCCAACAAATCTTCAAGTACTCATGATTATTTCTAATACCCAGTTTTTCCAATAGCTCATGCACCTATCCATCATAAATGACTCTATGAAATCCCAAAAGATTATTCCAGTGTCTACATAAAAATCCATGCTTACCAAAAGATAATACTATAATGAGTTTATTGAGTGTTTCCTAGGCACTTTCACATATCTGAATTATGATAATATCATGTTGTTGACTCCAAGGTATTAATGGTTTATGATCAATAGCAAGCATTCTTGTGATTGGTATTTTGACCAACGTCATAAAAAGATTAGGGTATATGGTTTTATATGGGAATCCTTCTAAATCACTAAAATCCTCACCAATAGAGTGCTTGCCCTCAATTTTTTGAGATAGTTGGATGCATTACTTATAGAGTATGGTGTGGGAAGAAAAGGAGGACCTTTTATAACATCATCTTCTCTTTTGGGGAGGTGACTCTTGTCAAAAGAGGATCCAATGAACTCCTTGGTTAGAACATGACAAAATTAGGCATTGAAGAATGATTGATGAGATATATATTTGCCTCATAATTTCAAAAAAATTACCTTTCCTTTACTACTTAAAAACCTATCATGATGATATTAATCTAATATTGTGATGAATTACTAAACATCCTAGTTAATAATAGTGTACGTATTCCTATTTTTTTCTATGTTAAAAAGGATTTTAATGCTAATAATCATGGTGGAAAGATTTATTTTTAGTGAGGTAGGGTAATAAAATATGCTCCAACAAATAAAATTCAAAATAAATGGGAATAGAAGCCGTTACACCTTAAGTAGATATGGAATGGTCACAACTCCAAAATATTTGTAGTTCCAAAATACCATAGAAGAAGTTCTAGAAAAGTAATGGTAACAAGGAAAATGATACCCTACTTGATATAATTTTCCCCTATCTCGTAAAGCACTAGAAAGAATCATAACATGAATTATTAATCATCTGAAAAGCTATGAAGATGGAGACTCCTCCTTTATGACTACTTCATCAAATTTTTGATCTCCTTGTTAAGAATAAACTATTCATTAATTACAATTGAATTTTTATTTATGAATTTATGTTGAAAACTCTCTATTTTATTAATGACTTTCATGATGTTAAATTTTAGGCATTAGTTTGTAGATATATATTTTTGACGTTCATTAGGGACAACTCTTTTTTCTAAATACAAATAATATAAAAATCACCGTGTTAATTTCAAAAATATGTTTTCCAATACATTGTTGTGATTTATGGATGATACTATGTCTTAGAATTTCTATTCTCCAGTGAGTTGGCCACTTGATTGGGGATCCAAAACAATAGATTAGAGAAAGTGATTTGACTTTTATTGTTATTGTGGATGATAAAAATGTGAAATATGAAAATAGTAACAATTTAATCAAAGTACCAAATTCACACTCAATAAAGGTCAAGATCTATGCATAAAATGAAATAATAAAAAAATATACCACAAAAATACCCCGATTTCCTCTCTTATTTCTTTGATAGCAGCTTGAATGCTTGATATGTGGGGTTCTCTTCAAAATAGTATAACCATGGTAGCACAATGATAGCATGATAGTATTGATAATGATATTTGCTCAAAGATGGTATGGTAGTAGAATGATTGATAATGTTTGATAATGATAGCTTGATAATGGTAATGTTGGGTCTTGATAATGTGCTCTAGACATTTTACTCTTAATAATATACTCTAAATAAAGTGTTTTTGATAATATACTCTAGATAATTTTCTCTTGATAGTGTGCTATAGAGGATATGAGAATGAATGCTTTTATTTATATACTTTATTTGATATTTGATCAATGGTGGAGATTGATTGGAAAAATCAATGGATCTAGGAAACTTTAAGATAGGGTAGGAGCTATAATTTACTAAATAGATAAGATTAAATTAAATAAATAAATTTACTTAATTCATGAGAGTGTATTTAGGGAAATAAATAAAATATTAATTTAGTTTATTTATTTTGGAGAGATATTTTAAATTTAAATAATTATTTTAATTTATTTAATTTGTGGAAGGAGTATTAGCTAATTAAATAAAATTTTAAAATTATCTAATTATAGAGGACCAAAGATTATTTGAGTTTAATTTTAATAAATGTTGGAGGTAAAATTAATTAAAATAATAATAAAATATTTAATTAATATGAATGATAAAATATTAAGATAATTAAATAATTAAAAAATAATAATTATTATGGATGAGAAAAGGAAATATTAGCTTAATTAAATAGAAGAATTGATAGGGATAATGATAAGATGAAAGATGAAAATGCATTGGTCATTTTTAGGTGTCTACATTTTGCTTCTCTTTGAGACAATGCATTTTATGGTATTGTTTCAAAAATTTAGATTAGTATAAAATAATTATATTGGTGATGTGCCCCAACATACCCACCACAAGATGAGGGTAAGATGCCCCCTTGAGAGATCGGCTAGGAAAACTAGTTTTACTATCGAACTCATGAAATTACGAATAGGCTAGGTGCAGTGGATAAGAGATAAATAAACAAGGTTAGTTGATAAAAAATTGACAAAAGAGATAGTGGAACCAATATAAGCAAGAAGAAATGAAGATTACTAAAGAAAACTAGGGTTTTAGAGGCTATAAATAGGCATGGGAGGGGGCCATTTGGGCTCATTTTCACTCTCACTGTAAAAAATTTAGAACCTCTAAAACATAGCAGAGCAGTTGATGAGATGGTGGACATTCCAATGTTTATTTATCGATTGAAGCACATACAAGTCTTTGGGAAACCAACCGACTTAGGTCTAGCAATAAGTGTCAAATCTTTGAGTCCCTATGGGTAGATCTATAGGCATTAATGAGGGGTACAATTAGGATTTTAAAGCACAATTTCAGGATTAAAAATCATAAATGATGGGAAGTGCCATGTATTTGATGTAAAATTGCACATCTAAAGACTAATAAGGAATGAGGAAATTAGGCAAGGGATCATATGAGAGCTTTGATATGTAGGTAGATGGGTCCGGTTCCACATGACATATCAACAAATCCATTCCCACATATTGAGGTAGGTTATGCATCTATTTCTGATGTGATGGGTGGGAAATAGAGAGGATATTGGGGTGAATGGGGAATTTAGTATAGGGAAGGTGGCTATTCTATACTGGTGGGATCGATCCATAGTGAGGGACTAGTTATGGTCTTGAGGGTGAGAAAAACAACTAGTTTTTGGATCATTTCCCACCCATGCTAGTGGAGCGGTGATATAGAATGAGGAGTTAACTCGCTTTTGAATTAGTGGATGTTAGGTGGGTCAGATGGGATGAGAGGGGAAGTGATTTTATTTCTGTCATCGGAATGGATGTTTATCGATCATGACTTGAATTCATTCCTTGACTCAAATTTGCACTCAACTTATAGATATATCTGTTGATTCCTCCTTATTGGCCATAAAATATTTGGGTGGATCATCTATTTTTGGCATTAGATAATTTTGATCAATTTAATCTAAACTTCTCTTCTTCTTCTTCTTCACTAGCCAACATGACATTATTCATTTAAGTATGAGATTAGATCATTCATTCCTTCAGGTTCAACTCAACTTCAATAATAGTGCTAGAGGGGTGGGAGGGAATAGTTGTGGTGGGTGGGAGGAGGAATGGTAGAAGTGGGTGAATTTTTGATAGAGTTGGGGTGGAGAACTATGCATAGTGGGGCGGGTGGAAGTTATCGATAGTAGGGATAGAATTATGACTTATAGAGGGGGGCACCCCACTATCAGTTTTCCAAAGGCCCCACTATCTATTTTCCAAAGCATTGGTCTATCCACTATAATCCCCACCCAACCCGCATTAGGGGTGGGGGGACCTTCTACCATATATCCACTAGCCAACTGGAATTATTTCAAGAACTCAATTTCCCACAAACTATAATTCCCTTCTTCCCAATCTATAGCCTCCTGGAACTATACTATTCCCTCCCACCCAATTTTAGTTGGCTAATCCCTAAGTGGGGGTAATTATAGTTAGCCTCCCACTTTCCCCAACTTTATTTGCTACAACCCACCCCATGTTATGTATGGAATTACGAGATTCAAAATTGATTGACTATATCTAAATAGATATGAGAAAGATTCATTTCAAGGGATCATTATTCTTGAGCTCACCTATGATCACAGGGATAATCCAAGCTCACCTGCAGTCATAGGGTTGAGTCTTTTGCCCACCTGCAATAATCAATGCCTTAGTTCACTAAGTCTTTAATTCCTTCCTTTGATGTGTGTAAGCTCGGTCAATCATCTAGCCCTACCTAACAGAGATGAATAAGATCAAATCTTTTCTAGATTTATGCTAGAGAAGAATCATCTATGGTTGTGCAAGGTAGCCTATTGTTGGGGAACCTGTGGTTGGATCAAATCCCTTCTAAGGAAAAATAGGCAATTGAATCGAGTCATTGGTAGAACTAGTTCATAGCTGAAAAATTGAGTGTATATAGTAGGCAGTCCTATCGGGTAGAGGATAGGGCCCCACCTCGAAGAATTATTACTTCCCATGCATGTGGGATAAACATAATTTAGCAAAAGGGATGAATTACAAAGAATATTTTGATGCTTTTATTACTAGGACCTAATACTTAACTAAATAGTTGAGAATAATAACTAAACTGAAAGCTTAATCATCACAAGGTTCTTAGATTGATCTTTCATCACCATTGGTATCTCTAGCTTTAACTATTGTTCATATTTTCATTATATCAAGGGATCCCAACCTTGCTTTAATAGCTCTTAAAATACGAATAAGTTCACCATCCTATCACTCCCTCTAATCATGTCTTCATCATTGTGTTGTCTTGTTTAATTTCAACCACCTCTTCTTATGTTGGCCATTTTCTTTAATGGTTAACCTATAGTATAATTAATGAATTATATATTTTTCTTTGAGGTTACCTTTAACCCTTTCCCTTACCTAGCTACAAATAGGCTCTAATACTCACTTAATGTAGTCTTGATAGAGAACCTCATTTAAAAATAGTCTTTTCATGTAGCAAAAATGTAGATAAACAAAATACTAACAAAAATACACAACATAAACATAAAAGAAGACATATGAGATACTTCAAATTAACTACAATATTATTCAAATCTAAAAATTAACATTAATATTACACCAAATGTTTGGACTCAATAGGTAACTACAAGGTTCAAAAATATCTGTTTATTGTACCTTACATGCTTGCAAGCTATGTGCCCATTGCAACACTCAAGAACATAAAGTTCATATCTTTGACTTATCTCCTTTATGTTTCACTTATTTTGAATAACTTAAAATCTTATTTACAAAGATTCCCTTTAATGAGAAGGTAATTTTATATGAAGGGTCATAATCATTCTTTCATAACCTTTCTAGGACCAACTTAATGTATTTTGATAAGCAACATAATAATTTTTTGGCATAAAATCCAAGAGGGTCTTTACACATTATAACTTGTCAATCAAGAGAACTCATAAGGCGCATTAGTAGAAGTTTTTACAACCCTTGATTCTAAGTGATGATATACTATACCTAGACTCAAGGATCATGTCAATCCAAGCTAAGAGAAACACTTATAATTAAAAAAAAGGACAATAAAAGATCAACTTGATAATAGTGGGACGACTCTTCTACATTTTGAGCCTCATCAATATTAGGAGGATGTTCTTTGAGACATTTGTAGAATAGATGTAGATTGTTTGACCACACGATTCAACCAAACCCTATGCATAAAATTATTCCTTGGAGAGGCTCCCATTCCATATATTTATACTATTTTACAAGACTTGTAGGCTACACATCTCTTAATAAGGTGAACTTATGATAGGTTTTGATTCAACATCAAATTTAAAACAAATTTATATTCCCATAGATGAGTCTAATCTCAACCATTTAATTCATCAAAAAAATTAATATGAACAATATTCATAATCCCTTAAAGATGACTTACAAATTGAAGGCACACAACTTGTATTTGGCAAAGATTTATAACATTGATTTTGTGCATATTGGTGCAACACAATTTACCTAAACTATGTGAATGTTTTTATCTAGTTTTAGAAAGTTGGATCAATTAAAACTAGTCATGGCTGATGCATAATCCATTATAGCAAAGCAAAAAAATGAGTTACTTGCCAAATAAATGTTTGTATAATTTATATTTAGAAAGGTTTGATACTACCAAACTTTATCTTGAAAATGTCAAACTCTTAAATTCATTTCCATTCATTAATGACAACTCTAACTTACTAATCAATTTCATGTACCAATTATTTCATATATTGCATTGAAAATATTTATAACACTTGGTTGATCACCAATTAGATTTCATTACAAGCATAATACATGTGTGCCAAACTCCCTAAAATTATTAGTAAAACATTAGAGACAATTAGAATTAACATATAAAAACCAACATATTAATTTTATAAGGAAGTAACCACAATAAAAATGACAAGATAAGACTCATAATAAGGTTCTATTAATTCTCTCCTATAATTTTAGATATAGTCCTACACCTGATTGTATTGTTAATTATTAAAAAAAAGACCATATATTGGCCTAGAGGCTCAAGGACTTTCCTAATATACAACAAAGATCAACCCTTAATATCACCCAAGAAATAATTTATAACAAATGAAACTACCTAGATCAAGCAAACAACTAAGCCTTAACAACATCAAAGCCCCAAACTTACACTTGCACATGGCTATATAGAATATGCCCTTGAGATATTTGAGTTCCTTCTTTGCTCAACCTAAAAAAATAAAATACATTTTATCTTGAATGCTTGTCAATTCAAACAATTTCTACCCAACATCAAGATAATTTCCCCTAGCATAAAATTCACCCTCCAATAAAAATATTTTACGCCTCGATATTTTTTTTACTAGTATAATATTTCCAACATTCAGATTGTAAAAAATCATTCTCATGTAAATAAAAAAGCTCTAGGAAAATTCATCACCAACAATTTACTGAAGGAAAAATCACTGCCATCAATTCACCACCATGGAAAATTCACCGACAAAAAATTCACCACCAAGTAAAACTCACCACCAACAATTCACCGCCACATTAATATTTTTAATACATATTTCTAAAACTTTGATTTTAATAAAAATATTAAATTTTCCATCGTGTGAATTGCTGGTGGTGAATTTTTCGTTGGTGGATTTTCCATGGCAGTGAATTGCTGATGGTGAATTTACCTTCGATGAATTGTTGGTGATGAATTTGCTGTATGCCAAATAAAAACCTATTTTCCTCTAAAAATTTAAATAAAAATTCCTCAAATTTCTCCTCCTTTATTTTTTTTAAAATAAAGTACTTTCACTTCATGGTAATATATTGCCTCTACTTTACCCAAATAAAGATACATCTAGGGTATTGGTTGTCCTCATGCTTGATTTTGATCTTTGCATCTGTTAATGTCATCCAATAGAGGTTTGTTGAGTAGGAAAGTTAACATACATGTATTAAAAATGGCTAAAATATGGTGCCTCCCTTTTAGTTTAACTTATGACATTATTCTAAGCAAGTAGTAAGATTATAGGACAAAATAAATATGTGTGTCATTTCTCTCATGAACATGCTTAAGTTTTCTTAATGAAATCCTCCACCATCTTGCTAAGTTGCACCCACCATGGCACACTTGGATTGTAAGATAAAGTTTTAAAAAGGAACCTCCCTTTTTGTATGCTAAGTATAATAAAATAGAGATGAATGCTCTACCAAAAATCATCACAAGGCTCTAAATTGGTGAGTGAGTAAAAGGAAAGCTAACCTCATTCATCAATTTTATGGATGTGAGACATTCAATCATTAGTATCCACATGGATATTATCTTTAATATTTTTTCTTGACATATTAAAAATAATATGTGTTGCTTTTTTCCTATGTGAGCACTAATATATATTTTTAAATTTCTCCAAAATTTACAATAAGTTGAACAATAAGCATGAGTCCACATACATTTCCAAAGGAGTGAAATGCAACATGCCAAGCCTATTGCTCTTTTCCAACTAATGACCACTGGCAAGTCAATACATAAGGAATTAAAATACTCGTCGATCCTACAATGACTTAAAGTTATATATATCGTTCACCTATGCTTTCAATTTGATATGGCCCCATATTTTTTTTAACCAAGTGAAAGAATTTGTCTGATCTACCTTTTTAATGCCCCTTGCATGGATTTAGGCCATGACCAAATGAGGCAAAGGAGAGTTGCAATATATGAAATGGTCAATAAAAGTTATATCCACCTCATAAGATTTGGTTTTGGCTTGGGAGACACTAGAATGGGCTCAACAATCATCCCAAGATGCTCTCATCATTAAACTGGACTTTGATAAAGCCTATGATCGCACTCGTTGGCCTTTTATTCTCAAAATGTTAGAATGGCTTGGGTTTGGCCTGGAAAATATGTGCTTAATTTAAAATGATTTTTATGGAGGCTAATGCTAGAGTTTTTTGGATGGGATTCTCTCTCCTCAATTTTCCTTATATAGAAGTCCATTCATCAGGGGTGTCCTCTAGCTCCTTTCTTGTATGTTCTCATTGTTTCAATGCTTTGGGGTATCTTTTCCAACATGCATTTTCCAATAAGCTTCTTAGAGGAATCAAGCTACCAGGAAATTCTACAATTCTTAATTCCCATTTTGTTGATGATAGTATGATCTTCATTCAAAACTTAGCAAAGGAAGTGTCTAATATGCTTGATATTTTGGACCTCTGTTGTTCAATATTAGTATCTAAATTGGCTAGCATAAAAAAAAATCTATAATGACTAGACCTCACCCTCACCCTCCTTAGATTCCAAGTGAATGGAGGGAAGTGAAACATGGCACCATTAAAAGATACCTTGGGATACCCTTTGGAATTGGTACTTCTATATTAGATATATGAAAGTGGTTCTTAGCAAAAAATGGAAATAAACTCCTAAACTAGACAAATAGATTCTTTTCCATGGCTGGAAGAATTTAGGCAACCAACAAAATCCTCCTCACCAACCATGTCTACATTTCCTCTTGTTGGCTTCCATCTAAATCATGTTGCAATCAATTGACTCATTTAATTAGAAGTTTCCTTTGGGATAACTGGGGAGATAAAAAGGGTATGCCTACCACTTTGTGGGTCCACTAAATTCAACTGAAATATAGAGGATGTATGGGAATCGTTGGCCCTTTATTTCAAGGCATTTTTCTCACCACTCAATGGATTATTTGAGCCCTTGATGGAGATGCGCCTTGGAAACATATAGTTCGTCATCACATCCAAACTACCACAACTAGGAATTCTTGGGATTCTATGAAGTGGATGAATAAGATCTTGCTTGCTCCCTTCTTCAAGACTCATGGATCTACCCTATTTAACTCCATTTGGAAGGATTGGAAGATCACTTCAAAATACTAGTTTGGCATGACCAATCCTTGAGGCATGGGCTAAGTTTCGCCTCTTCCTCCATCTGGTGGAATCACATGGTTCAACTTAACAATGCTCCTCTAGCTGACAACAAAGTCCTTAAGTTTAAAAGAGGCATTCAAAACTTCCATGACTCATGGGATTCAATTAGCTTCAATTGGAAATCTTGGGAATGCCTTAAATCTCAATTTAGACTTTCTCCCACTAACAAAGCACCAATTATGCAAATTCAACAACTTGTTTCACCTAAGCTTGCATGCAGCCTGTTGTCCATCCCCTACCATAATAATTTTCTCTCTAATTGGAAATGGCCTTATAATATAAATGTTTATGCTTTCACTCTCAAAACCATCTATAAACAACTCTTGCCTACCTTAACCCTATCCACCCACCTTAACCTCAAACGATATTTCAAGTTTACTCATGCTAAGTGGAACAAACCATGCTATAATTTGGTGCTCTAAAGTTGATGCCCAACCCCAATTGATAGCTTGAAAAATCCTACATGTGAAGCTTCCTATTGGCAATCGCCTTTCCTTCATCCCCCACTCCTTTTCTTATCCTTTTTATGTCAAAAAATAGATGATTAAACATGATTTTTGGTTCTGTTCATATGCTCAATGCTAGTGGAAGCATCTCTTCGCCAATCTTCCAACTCTTTGTCTATGGCTTTGGTATTGGAAAACAACCCTTCTTGGCCTCTCCTCACACCATAATGTTATTTCTCAAGCCCAAAGGCACATTACCTTAAAGAATATTTGGAAACTCCGCTGCTTAGCCTCATTATCTCGCATGTTCTATATTATCCAAATGGAAATCATGATGATTTGTACTAGTCTCTCCCCCCATCTCACCCTTTTGCAATCCTGCACTAAAAAGAAATTGGATCTCAAATCCCTCCTAAGGGTGCTTCAGGTGCAATTCAATTCATTTGAAGAATTTTTTTTTTGGTTATGATTACATAACTATTGGACAACTTAACATGATAGGGAGGTAACTCCATTTTTCATTTGAGGATTTTATGTTTATGGCAAGATTATGCGTTGTTCTTTGCAAGTTTCATGGGACCAGATTATTATTGTTGGACACTATTGTATAATATACATGCATTGGTTAAGGTACCACATTGTGTAATCATGGCTATAATTGTATAGTAGGGATGTTATCTTCTTAATTTAATCTTTTCTTATTGCTCAATAGTCTTTAATACTAAGAAATAGTCATGCACTTTATGAGCTAGGGGATGGAGGATGGGAAACAAAATTTGAGTAACAAGTGATTGAAAGATTACCAACCGAGGATGATGCTCCAAGTTTTTATTCTATGTAAATTTTGTTTAGATTGGAGGTTTAGAACAACAATATTTGAGGTGGTTGTTGTTGAACTTTGTATGGTGGAGGATTCCATCCCTTTTCCTTTCTTTTGTCTTCTTGTTCTATTGTCCTATTCAGCTTCAACAAACAATCTCTTTGTAGCCCTCTAGTTTCTTTGTTCTTGTACATTTTTCTAGTTAATAAAATGATTCTTTTCTGATAAAAAACTATTTGGTAATTAGAATTTAGAAATTTTCATGTTATAATATTCTCAAGAATATAATATTCATGCCCCACTACCTCACATAAAAATGAACAAATCCATTTTTATTAGCTTGGAGGCAAAGGATAATTTTAGGAAAATTAAAATCCGTTCCTAGCTTTGACTTATACATCTATTAGAATCATCTCCCACCCCAAGGAAGCATGCAAACATTGAAATTAATATTAAATTATTTTTTATTTTAATGTTGAGTTACTACATTAAATAGTTGAAATTGGGATTTACACGATATCGATGTAGTGTTGTACACCATATTTTTCTCCTCTTTAAGTTATTGGACCTAATTAAACACTTAATTTTCTAAATTATGCATTTTGCTGCTTATTCTAAAACATTTTCTGATAATTTGCAAGCATAAAATACATTCTCTCATTTAATACTTCATCCTCGACACTTTAATTTTTGAAAAATAGGACTAGGACACTAGCGCCTAGGGTGCCTATGTCACCTTATTTTGGCTCCAAATTCAAATATGTCAGTGTTGACATTTTATTATTTAAAATTTAAATGTCTAGAGTCAGTTGTTGAGAGAAATTAGAATAATAGCATATAAATACCTAGTTATTGCATCATTTGAAATCATCTAGAAAACTATTGGAGAACTTATTATCAGGAACATTATTCAACAAGTCAAGAGCAACCATTAGATATTTATTGCAACAATTCAAGATCCAACATCATGTCAAAGTGTATGTGAGTTTGTTCATGTTTATGTTTTCATATTATTTGTGATGGCTAACCCTTGTAGGTCTCCAAACTATTCAAGCAATTCAAGCCATTCAAGCAAATCAAGCAAGCAATATAACGACCTTGAAGTGATGTGCATGAATTCAGTCCTTCAAGGAAGCCATTTAAGAGTGGTGAGTTGCAACAATTTGTGATTTCATCATTCCTTCCTATCATTTATCTATTTATTATTGACATTGCCAATATTGTGGAAGTGGAAACACTAACACGAGGCTTGACTAAGGAAAGCCCCTAAGTGGAAAAACCCTTCCTCTCTCTTTGAATGTGCAGGTTTTAGGTTTGAAGAGGATTGAAGGAAGTTTGAAGGTCAATTATTTGTTGTGGCAATCAAAACCCTAGGCCTTGACAACTCACAAAAACTCACTTAAAAAAATATCCGACAGCGATTAGACAAGTTTGTAGATGGGAAACAAAAGTTCATATATGAGATTAGAGGACTATGAAAATAGATCTAAAAAAATACCTACTAGGATAGTGGCACCACCGGGGCAAACGTCCTCAAAAATCAGGCTCAAATTTATACCACAAGTGCATAGTGTCCTTAGTCTATTCTTGTAGTTTGATTTTTCCCGTGACATTTTAGATATGTTGTTTCTATGTTAAAGTGGTTATTTGCATCATTAGGTCAATTGAATCATTGAATTTCATCTTTAGGACATTTCCAAATTTGGTTAAGGGTTGGTTGACTCACCTATCAGGTTGTAAGTCAATCACATACCTTGTCCAAATCCTTCAAACCCCCATTCCACCTTTACAAATTTCTAATCCATTCCATTTTCTCCCCTTTATTTAATGAAACATTTAGGGAAAGGTGTCAAACCCTAAGGTGAAAAATCAAAGGTTTCCCTTTCCCTCCATTTCATTTTAGTGAACCCGACCTGTTAACATTGTATACCTTCTTAAAATCCACCCTAGATCTAGATTTTCCATTGCATTATTTTTATATTTTTCAATTAGGCATTCATTTTTGCATCATAAAAGGAATACAAATTTTAAAAATTGCATATTATATGGCATCATATGTTGCAATAGGTTTTGTTTCAGTCATATTATCTCAGATCTGCATTTAAATTGCATTCATAAATCTACATTAGGTCATTTAAAATTTAAAAACAAAATAAAAAGTATCATTTGCATGAATTTAGGTATCTTGCATATAGTGAAAAATTGCATTAGTTTATTTCAAAAGGCATATTCATATCATCATTTTCAGATTGAGTATATTAGAATCAATTAATTTTTGCATCTTAAATCTCAAAATTGTATTTACAATGATCATTTATTTTTCAAGCATTTTCAACATTCTTGCATTTTTTTTTGATGAATAGGCAGATATCTATATTAATATAAAGATATAATTACAAATTCACAAAAAAGGGATGGGTGGTGAAAAGGCACACCCCAAATGTCACATGGGCAGAGCCCAGAAAAGCCAAAATATCAATCACATGGGCCTAGCCCAAAAGTCTAATAACAAAAAATAAAATTAAGCAGCCAAAGCAGTGCTAGTAGAGCCTAGGGGATCCCTATCATCCAAATTTTTCCCCCATACATTAGTGGGGTTTGGAGTGACGTCAGGAGGTGCACCCCAATCATCATCATCTTTATCTTTATCTTTTTCTTCTTCCTCACATTGAGGCGAGATTGCAAGAGCCAGTCATGGAAAACTTTTTCCACTGGTAGGCCAGCTAGAGCCAGAAGCAAGTGGAGCATCAGAGGGCCATCCATAACCGCCACCACCACTCCCCGTAGCACCACTAGAGTGCCAACCCTAACCAGGACATGGCGGAGGAGAACGCACCCACTTGGGAGGCCGAGAATCCTGCCGAGTAGGAGGCTGGGAGCGGGAACGTGCGGAGTCAGTCCGCTTCCGGCCCCAAGAAGGTGACCGACTGCGGGAGGAAGAGGGTGACTCAGGGATTCAAGCCACAATACAAGGGGCATTGCCCCAGTGGTCCAGGAGGACCTACAGGTGAGCCACTTCTAGTGCAACCTTATTGGCTTGCACTTGAATCTGTAAGAGAATATTAGAACAAATAATTGCTTTAGCATAAAGAGACACATTGACATCTAAATGAGAATGAGAAAATATACAAGCATTTATGTCTTTCCAGATATTGAAGAGGATTTCCACCTTGAAAGTATTCCAAAGTTGGGTGAACTTAGCCGGGGTTCTAGGCGGGTCGCCCAGTAGAACCATATGCCAAGAGAAGGGTTCTGACCAAAAAGGCCGAAAGAAATCATGAATCCAAGTCCAAAGTTGTTGAGCTCTGGGAAAAAACCAAAAAAGATGCTTAAAGCTGTCAGAATGCCCAAAAAAAAGGTCGTGAGGGTCAGGAACCCCCAAATGAACAAGCCGAGAACCCACAGGCAAGCCTTGGAAAAGAATACACCAAGCAAAGTGGGCCAGCTTCGGATTAACAATTATAGACCAAGTGGCATCAAACCTCTTACACCAAGTATGGGCAGAGGAATTAAGAAGCCACCTCTGGTTCAAGGAACTGATCATAGGAAAATGGGGTGAAAGACACCTGTAACCAAGCCGCTTGTAGCTCTTGAGAGGAGTGTCTGGAAACCATTTCCAATCTTTCCACCAAATTTTGTGCCCATGAATGCCAGCTTTGTGAAGCATGTCCACCGGAATGGCGCTCACTAGCCCATCGAAAGTAGGACGGTCTTGGTTTTGAAGACTGTACTGGGCTTTAAAAGCATCCCATTACAAGAGACACATGGTAGGCCAGTGAAAGAGCTGATGCAGTGTTTGAATACCCTTTTTATGAAATTTGAGGGCCTTGAGCCAAGGAGACTTGGCTATGGGTTGACCATTTTGAGCTAGAAGGGAAGAACAACATAATTTATGCTGGTTGATGGAAAGCCCATTACGAAATCCAGCCCCGACCCAACAGAGCCAAGACTTAATAGTTTCCCAAGAGTGCTAGATGCTCTTGGCTACAAAGGAGCCAACAATTTGAACCAGCTCCCTTATAACCAAGAGGGTTTGGAGATCGATTCATTTCCAGGTGGGCCTGTGAATAGGAAAACTAGACTGTATACAATGCCTGAGGAGAATCTTCCAGGCTTCATCCCCGGTGAGAGCTCGGATAATCCATTTGACACAGGGAGAAGTCCCTTATCACTGAATAGAGAGCAATCCAAGCCCTCTAGAATCCTTGGGGAGACAACAAAATTCCCAAGTGACCCGATGAAAACCCTTGTGAATTTCAGAAGAGGCCCATAAAAAATCACGAAGCAACTTTTCAAGCCTACTGTAGGTAGCTTTAGAAGGAGCCCAATAGGAAGAATAATAGACGTGAGTGGCAACCAAAATTTTAGAGCACACCTAGAATTCTTCGGCCAACGAAAGAGGCTTAGTAATCCAATAGGCCAGCTTCTGCTCAACCCTAAAAAGCAAGGCTTGCCAAAGCTCCCGAGGGGAAGCCTGAAAGGTGAAGGGGATGCCCAGAAACCAAAAGATTTCTCCTTGACCAATCCACTTTCAGTTATAGGTTTGGAACTACGTAGGAGTGGGGAGCATCAATTGTTTGTAGCACAAGGTCTTGTGCCATTGAATTGTAGAACCAGAGGTAAGACAAAAGGTATTAAGGCAATCAAGGGCAACAGTGATGGAAACTTCATCCTCCAAGAGAGTGAGAAAAGAAGCATCCGCGAAGTGGCCATTGACAAGTTGTTCCTGAAATTCTGGGAGAGAGATCCCTTTAACATGTTGCTGGGAGACAACATGGGCCAGGAGATATCCAAAGCCCTCAACAGCCAGAACATACAAAGTAGGGGCAAGAGGGTACCCCTGGCGAATGGAACGAAAAAGACCAAAAGCAGAAGACTAGCGACCATTAATGGAAATGCAAGCCGAGTCATAAAAAAAAAGCATACGAACAAACTGTATAAAGTTGGGCCCAAAACCCAAGGCTTGCAACATCACAAGAATAAAAGGCCATTCAATGTGGTCATAAGCTTTGGAAAAATTAATTTTAATGGACACCGCTTTTTGGTTCAACCGTCGGGCCCACTCCATGCCTTCCCAAACTGCAATAATGTTATCTAGAATAAACCTGGATTTAATGAAACCAGTCTACTTAGGACACACAACCTGAGGCAAGAGGTGACGAATTTTCAAAGCTAGGTCTTTGACAATGATTTTGTAAGAAACATTAAGAAGCATGATGGGTCGCTAGTTGCAAATATTCTCTGGATCCCCAAGCTTAGGTATGAATTTAATATTGCCTTTATTTATTAAATTGCCTAAAGAATTGGTTTGAAAGGCTTCAAGATAAACATGATGCAAGTCACTCCCAACACAGTCCCAAAGAGCTTTGTAAAATTCACAAGGAAAGCCATCAATCCTAGGAGCCTTATCATTGACCATGGAGGAAACGACTTCTTTGAGATCATCAATTGTTAACAATTGATTCACAAAAATTAATTTGGGCTAAAGAAAGCCTATGTGGCACAACTGCAAGGCAGTCTTGAAGGGCTTGTTGGCACGCAGGCGTGGGGTCCTGAGCAATGAAAACCTGTTCATAGTGACGCACAAAATCATGGAGAATGTCAGGTAGCTCAGAGAGCACCTGGTTACCATCTTTGATTGCTTTGATTCTTGGGGATGAGTGCTTGGCACGAAGAGCCAAAAACAACTCTTTGGAGGCACAATCACCAATTTTGAGCCAGTGAAGCTGAGCTTTGATTTGAGTGCCTTTGGTAGTATAATTATTTGCCACTTGCTTTTTCTATCTTAAATCCACCACCCTAACTTGATGTGACGGGGAGAAAGGACTGGCCACCAAAGCCTCTATAGCAGTACGCAAGTCGACAATGGTGGCCTCATAAGAACACCAATGAAAGATAGCAAGCTAACACCCATAAATGCACAAGAAATGTGCAGTACGAATGATGAAATCATTCCACCAAGCAATCCATCCCATATGGCCAGGTGGCCTGCACTCTAAATTCCACACTCGATGAATGTGGGCCAGGGTGGCTTGTGACAAAGCAAAGACGTGTTCAAGAAGAATTGAGTCTTACACGTGCAAGGTAAACAAGACGCCGATTTAATGCAAAAATAAATTGGGAAGGGATCAGAAAGAGTCACATCCACTAATGGATTTATAGGCAAGGCAAAACTAGTAAAGGAAAAAAAAGATTGAGCAGAGATCATGGCACGATCAAGGCATTTAAAGACTCTTTCAGAACTAGCCCTATAATTGCACCAAGTGTGCCAGAGAGAATGAGAATGGCGGTAGCCCATATTGGGATAAAAAAGCCCCAATTTATTGTGCATGTAAAACCACACCTCCCTTTCACTCGCTGCCCAATGAAAAGTCAAGGTGACATTCTTGTCATACGCCATCTCTACCATGTTGAAATCCCCGTAGAGCAACTAGGTGGCAACTGGAAAAGAATCAACAATCCAGCGCCAAAGCAAGCAATGCTCCATGACATCATTAGAGGCATAAACATTAATAATCCCGGAGGAATGATTCTCAATATTGAAAAGAACCCAAACTACCCATTGGGAGGGGTCAACCCCATGGTCCACCATGCAAGAATGCAATCGTGGGGCCAAAAGAGTAGCAGCTCCACCACGACCAGCCTCATGCAAAGTGCAAAACATAGTATTGGCTGGCCAAATAGAGCAACAAACCAAAGCAAGCAAAAAATATAAAATTTTAACTTCTTGGAAACAAAGCACTTCAATCCCTGGGTAATTCTTCAAAGTATTCCTAATAGAATACTTCCTGGAGAGGTCAGTTAGACCTCGAACATTCCATGAGATAAAATTCATGGAAAATCTTCCATACTTGCAGAATCCTAGTCCTCTTCACCCAGGGAAGAGAAGTTATTCTTCAAAAAATATTGTGGAACAAAACCAATCTGAATAGAAGGAGAGAGTCTCCATTTTTCAGGCACATATTCACCTTCTTCCGGTGGAGGAGACGGGCTACGAGATTGTTGCTAAGTCCCCATTATGGAGGAAAAAGCCGATTGAGCACACAAAACAACCACAGGCTAAGGTGTGGCCTTTGACTTGGGTTGTACAACAACAAAAGTAACTCCTAAGGGAGTAGCTATCCCCTTCTCTAAAGGGTTTGAAACCAATTTAGTTGGTTCAGGGGCCTTGGCAGCCGACCCAGAACCAAATGACTTATTTTTTTGGTTTGAAACTGT
Source organism: Sequoiadendron giganteum (assembly GCA_007115665.2). Taxonomy (NCBI): domain Eukaryota; kingdom Viridiplantae; phylum Streptophyta; class Pinopsida; order Cupressales; family Cupressaceae; genus Sequoiadendron; species Sequoiadendron giganteum. Next base: position 34,508,797 of record CM021101.1, read on the forward strand.
AGTCCACTTTTTTTCAGCCTTAGTAGAAGACTCTGTCGAATGAGGCTTTTCAACATTCTGTGACTTAGAGGATGTACGAGGAACTACCAAAGGACAATCCTTGATCTTGTGGTCAGCTGATTGGCATCGATAGAACGTGTTGGGCAGATTGAAATATGTGACTTTCTGGGTGTGTCTAATATCACCAATTTGAATGTCTACAGACTCTTTCAAATCCTTGGATAAATCAACTTCCACAAAAACCCTCTTCTGAGGACAGAGGATGGGCTTGGAATAACGTATCAGGTTCGATACAAATAACCCTCTCCAAAGAGGAAGCAATATGGTTAAAGGAGGACACGCATGGCAAAGGTAACCCGAGAAACTCAATCCAGACCAGGACACACATTTTGGAGTCTTCCGAGAAAGAAAAATCTTGGGTCCTTGCCTGGAAAACCGTACATACCAGAGCCCATGACCCAAAATAGCTTGGACATGACTATTTTCCGCAGAGCAGAACAAAAAAAAACCTTTGGTCAGATTTTGGACCATATCAAGGTGGACCCCATGAGGGACCCAAGCCTTGTTGATCCAATCTTTCAGCACACTTTCGGGGGAGTCCTCCCAATAAAATAACCCACAAGGGTGTGTTGTTTGAGCCACTGGCATGCAGAATCAAAATCAGGTAAAGGTAAAACTACATCAGCAGGGGCATCAAAATGCTTAGCTCGTGAAAGACTTTCAGAAAAAATTTCTGAGGCCATTTTTTCAGTGGGGGAGCCATTAAATTGCACCGATGAACCACTAACACCAGCGAGAATTGCTGGGTTAGTACTGGTTGAAGGCATAATAAACCCCTAAAATCGTAGTAAATGCGGCCGTACTCAATGAAGGAAATAATTTCTTGCGCAGGAAGCGTAGTATGACGCAGGAGGGGCCATGGATGACCTCAGAAAACACAAAACCCTAGCAGAGCTCATTCATCACTATCTAGCATAAAAAAAAAAAAAACTTGCATGCATTTTGAATTACATTACCATAAATTAAGCAAAATATGGAAAAGTACACTGTCGAACATGTTTGCACATAGACACAAAAACCTTAAACAATATAACTATGTTGGTGTGGAGCCTGATCAGTCTCCAAGTGGGATATTGTTGGTATGTGGTGACTGATCATGCTATACTATACACTCTTCATGTATCCTCTCCAGGGTTTGGGGCCGGGCCGAGTCCCGGGCAGGGGTTCAGGGGTGACAACCCCTGAGAAATTTTGTTTTCACCTTTTTTCGCTTCGTCACTGAAAAAGAAAAAAGTCGACTTTGTAAAGCCTAATTTCTGGAAGCTTCTAAAAGCTTGTTATAAGTGGTTGGGATGTGAAGTTGTAGTATGGAATTATTCACAATATTGTAATATGTTTTGCATTGGATAATAAAATCATTGGATGGCTGCATTTTTGTGGATGTAGCCTAGATTGGGTGAACCACATTAAATTATGTGTGTTGTCTTGTTTCTGCTATAATTTTGTGTGTGTTTTATTTCTCTATTTTATTGTTCAAATCTACATTTAACTTGTTAGATATCTGCCTTCTAACCCTAACAAGTGGTATCAGAGCCAAGTTGTGTTCGATTATCATTTGTAGGAAGGTCTCATGGTTGAGTGGGAGAAATGGTAGACGAGGGTAAGTTGAAGGTTGAGAAGTTCAATGGGCAGAACTATCAGTTATGGAAGACATAGATGGAGGACTACCTCTATCAGAAGGATTTATGGTGGCCACTAGAAGGGAAAACCAAGAAACCCTCAATGATATCTGATGAGGACTAGGATATTTTGGACAAAAGGCACTTGGTAGTATTCGTTTATGCCTTGCACAATCAGTGGCATTCAATATTACAAAAGTAAAGACAACTCAAGAGTTGATGGAAACCCTAGCAAAGTTATATGAAAATCCTTCTACTTCGAATATATTTCTCATGAAGCGCTTATTTAATATGAAAATAGTAGAAGGTGGGCCAGTTGCTGATCATTTAAATGAGTTTAATACAATTACTAGTCAATTAACTTATGTAAATGTAAACTTTGATGAAGAAGTTAGGGCTCTTTTGGTTCTGTGTTTTTTGCCTGAAAGATGGAATAGCTTCGTAATGGCTATTAGCAATTTTGTTTTTGGTTTGAATACATTGAAATTTGATGATGTTGTTGGTGTTATTTTGAGCGAGGAAATTCGTAGGAAAAGATCAAGTGGAACATCCACATCAGGCAGTGTTTTGAATGCAAAAAGCAGGGGCGAAACAAAGGAGAGAGGAAACAATTATGGAAGTCATGGGAAGTCACGAGGAAAATCAGAGGACAAAATATCCCAATCTAGAGACAAGAGGGATTGTTGGTACTGTGGTAAGTCAGGTCATTTAAAGAAATGTTGTTGAACTTAGAAAAATAAAGGAGATAAAAAGGAAGGAAATAAAGAGGAAAATTTGGTAAGTAATAAATATGATGAGGATGATTTGATTCTTTCCCTTGACAATATTGATGATTCTTGGGTGTTAGGTTCAAGGGCTTCATTTCATGCTACGCCCCATAGAAATTATTTTCTTGATTATGTCCAAGGGGATTTTGGGCTGGTTTATTTGGGAGATAACGAACCCTGTCTGATTGTTGGAAAGGGAAGAATCAAGATTAAGTTGCAAAATGGGAATCATTGGCTACTACATGAGGTAAGGCATGTTCTAAAGTTAAGAATTTTTTAAATTTCAGTAGGGCAACTAGATGATGAAGGTTGTGTTGTTACATTTAGTGATAAAAATTGGAAGGTTACAAAAGGTGCCTTAGTGGTAGCAAAAGGTGTGAAAGTAGGCAACTTATATATTTGTATAGGTCATATTGTTCCTTCTACTTTATCTATTGTAGATAAAAATCAATGTTCAGGAACAATTGTTGTAGTTCAGTAGGCAGAAAATCAGATAGTTGCAGTGGATTCTAAATCAACACTATGGCATAATAGACTTGGGCATATGAGTGCAAAAGGTATGAAAGTAATTCATTCAAAGAATGTTTTACCAGGTCTAGAATGTGTTAATACATGGATTTCTGTGAAAGTTGTGTGTATGGAAAAAAAATGAGAGTTAGTTTTCTCAAAGATGGGAACCAAAAGAAAGATGAGAAATTAGAGCTTGTGCATACAAATGTATGGGAACCATCTTAGGTATCTTCTCTCGATGGCTCTCAGTATTATGTTACATTCATTGATGATGCAACTAAGAAGGTATGGATTTATTTCCTTAGGTAGGAATCTGATGTATTTGAAACTTTTAAAAAATGGAGAAACTTGATTGAGAATGAGACGGGTAAAAAGTTAAAATGTCTCAGATCTAATAATGGTGGTGAGTATTGCAGCAAATATTTTGAAGATTATTGTTCCTCTAATGGTATTCGTAGGCAAAAATCGGTTCCAAGGACTCCACAGGAAATTGGATTGGCTGAGTGCAAGAATAGAATGATAATGGAGTGTGCATGGACTATGAGACTGCATGCTGGTCTGCCTTTAAACATGTGGGTAGAGGCTGTAAACACTGTTGTTTATTTAATTAATAGAGGTGGACCTCTAATCCTTTGGGTTATGGTATTCTAGAGGAAGCATGGATAGGTAAGAAGGTGAGTTATTCTTTTCTCAAAACCTTCGGTTGTGAAGCATTTGCACATGTAGATTATGAAAATAGAACCAAGCTCGATGCAAAATCAAAGAAATGTATATTTGTTGGATATGGAATTGATGAATTTTGCTATAGGCTTTGGGATTTTGAAAATAAGAAAATTGTGAGAAGTAGGGATGTCATATTCAATGAGAAAGTGTTGTACAAAGATCAGTTGCACCAGCATGAGAAGAAAGAAAATGATTATGCAGTGCTGGATGATACTCCAAACAATGATGTTCCAGTGATTCCTCATGCTTTGCAACAACAACAACAACAAATAGCACAAACTTCAGTGAATGTTAGACGATCTTCAAGAATAAGTAGACCTCCAGAAAGATTTTTTCCCTCTTTGTATTCTATTTTATTAACTGATGCTAGTGAACCAAAATGTTATCATGAAGCTATGCAGGTGGATACCAAGGTTTAGTGGGAGCATGGAGTGGAAGAAGAAATTGACTCCTTGCTGAAAAATTAGACTTGGGAACTATCCAAGTTGCATGTCGATAAAAAGGCTTTACCAAACAAATGGGTTTATAGGTTGAAAGAGGAGGATGGAGGTAAGAAAATATTTAAAGCCAAATTAGTTGTAAAGGGATTTGCATAGAAAAAGGGTATTGATTTTGATAAAATATTTTCTCCAGTTGTTAAAATGACTTTTATTTGTACTGTTTTAAGTATTGTGGCTGTTGAAGATTTGCATTTAGAACAACTTGATGTTAAAACAACCTTTCTCCATGGTGATTTGGAAGAGGAAATACATATGGAACAACTGCAAGGATTTGAGGTCAAAGGTAAGGATTGAAGAAAATTTTATATGGCTTGAATCAAGCACCTCGACAATGGTATCTTAAATTTGATAGTTTTATGGCTGAGCAAGGCTACAACAGGTGTAATTCAGACCATTGTATTTACTTTAAGAGGTTAGTTGAAGATAGCTACATTATTTTATGTTTATATGTTGATGATATGCTTGTAGTGGGTGTTGTGCCTGTAACACACATGCCCCATTCGGAACAGGGACCCTCTCTTTCCTTTTGCTTTGTCGGGTCCTTTTTTGCTTCACCTCATTTTGCGTGCCCCCCATTTAGGTGTCTTTGACGGTCAACACATTCTCCAAAGTCTCATTTTAGGTTGACCATATTTTTTCCCCTCTAAAAGTTACTAAGTCTTAAGCCCTTTCGGGTTTTCTTTATCAGTTTGCCTTTCTGGTGTCCGTGGAACCCTCCAGGCCCGAACCCTTGAGTTTTCCTTCTCAGGTTTCCCTTTCTATGTTTCCCTTTTGGCTCTGCCATTTGATACGATCAGCGGTTGGCGTCTTCCCGGCCTTCGAACCCCGACGTTCTCTTCGCTGTTTGGTTTTTACTTGATGGATTTTCCAGTGGCTATCCTTCAACATCCTTTTGGCTCTCGTGCCTAGGTCTTCTCACCATCGTCCTGGAAATTTAAACTCACCTACCCATTGGCTGTTGTACGAACATTCATTAGGGGGGTATAATTGCACTTAAGGGGGGCTATTTAAATGATCTCAACCTATCATTTTTGCATGTCAAAGAGAATTAAGAAGCGCTATGCGACCCCAACAATCTCTGCCTCAGCGCTCGAATTTCAACTTTGCCGTTCTTTGAGGATTCGACAATTTGCTTCTTCGGGCCCCCGAGGTAAGATCGTCGTCCGAACGCCATTTCCCTTTCTAGGCTTCATGAATTTAAGAAATAAGTAATAAAATGAAAGAACTCGAAGTCTGGTAGGGGAGAATCTCTCCTTGAAAACCCACAAGTTGAAAACTAAAAAAAAGACCCAGAGATCATCAAAATTAAGTTTCGAAGTGACACCATCCCATCGTTGTTCTTCGGGGCAGGTGACCGCACCTTCCGAGCCTGAGCCTCTCTCTGACCATGGCATAAAACTTAGTAGAGAAAAAACACTCTGACAGCAAGGCTCATCCCGGCCTCCGGCCTCTAGATTTCTGTCCCAGGGTTCCCTGTCCATTTTGTCATTTCCACGGCCGACGACCTTCGTCCTCTTGGTTCTCGGACCCCGGGTTTGCAATGTCCGCCAGAAACTTGCAACAAAAACCAAACTTGAGAGTTTCCCTCAGACCCCGGCTCTTGAACTTCCATCCTTGGGCCACTGTCTCCACTTCACTATTTTATACGGCCGCCGTGGGACATCTTTCTGGTTCCCGGTCCCTGGTCGCCCTTTCACTCTACATGATTTGAACAAGAAAATGAAACAGCCAAACTTCGCTCGGACCCCACCCTCCGGATTCCCATTTCCGGAAATCTGTCTTTGTTTCGCCGTCCGAAATGGCCTAGCCTATCCGCCTCCCTGGACACCAGGCCCTGAACCTTAATTCGCCTATGAATTTTTGGACAAGCTGCTAAACCGCCTCAGGTCTGAACCCTTAGGAAGCCCATCCTGGACTTCTGTCTGCACTTCGCCGTTCTGCACGACTATCCCCAAGCAGCTTCCCAACCCTTGCAACCCAGACTTTGGAACTTGATCCCCGAAATGTTGTTTGCCCAGTGCTGTTCCAAACAACTAACCTTGGACGACTTTCCTACAGCTAAGACCTGAACACCAAAATAATGACTTAGATGGCCTCCAAATTGAAAACGGATTTTGACCCACGTGCTAAAAATTGAACTTCTCCCACATGAACCCTTTGTTGAGCAAATCCAAGACCGAGAGAAGTCATCAGGGATGCCTTGCCTTGTTTGCCCTTCCAAATAGCACTCTGCCAAGGGAAGTCTAGCCCTTGGGGCTTGGGTCACCTGTTTGCCTTCTAGTATTATTGATATCAAGTGTTAGACTTTTCTTAAATGGAAATCATGGATCTAAACTTGATTTATAGGGATTTATTCAAGACTACGTTCTCATGTTTAATGTTGCTAACTCTCGTCTCTCTGTGCGGGATTTATGGAATCTGGTACAAAGGCCTTTGGGGCAGCCAAGGGCAAAAGAAAAAGAACTGTCAAAGTGCCTAAGGGCAAGGAGGACAAAGAACAAATGAAGTACCAGTTCTAGGGAGTGCCATTGCATTCTAAGATCACAACTAGTTGGAGGGATATCACAGACACCAATATCAGACACGTTGATATTGATGATTTCACACGAAGAGTCAGAATAGATCTGAAGATTGATAATGCAAGACTGATCAGAAGTAGTGAACTTGCTAAGGTTGCGGGTTTCCCTCCTGTTTTGATTTCCCCCGAGCTGGTGATGGAATGCCAAGAGGCATACCAACTTGAAATGAGAATAATTGTGTACAGAGATGGTAACATCTTGGCTGATATGTCCCCTCTCGGGATAACAAAAATCTTCCACATACCCGTCTTTGAAAGCATGGAGACCCCAACTATTCAGGAGTGCAAGGCATTATGGGATCAGGATCCTTTGAAATGCAAGAAGCTAATCAACCAATATTCGTTGAAGGAGAGAACGGGTAGTGCCACCAAGGTTCCTCAGGAGCTCTACCGCAATGATCTCTTTGAAGACTACCACGATCTGGTTACCCTATTGAGCCGAGTAATGGGCCTTTCTGTTGTGGCCTACTTCCAAAAGTGAATGATGTATTTTGTTGAACAAATTATTCATGGGGATGATACAACATTATATTGGGGGGAGATAATCAGTAAGTGCTTCCATGAGCAATTCGTGAAGATGAAGAATACATCGAAATTCTATATGACATCCTACCTGGTATATTCACTTGTTGATCAATGGTATTATAGTGGATTGTCTGTGGTGCCCAATGAGGTGCCAAGAAGAGAGCTTAAGCCATATGACAAGTACCCTCAGCTGCAATACATAAATTTCAAGAGGGATTACTATAGGGTGAGCAATGCCTTCACTGCCTACGTCATTCGACTGCTTGGAGGTGATTTTGAGAGAAGAGTCTCTCACAGTGCTAGGGCCCTTCTCAATCACTATGCCTTCTTATTCATCCAGTTTCCCAAGTTCACCTACATCGCACCCAGGGATTCACCGAAAGATCGAACAAGCTACCCTAGTACCCTAATGACCGAATTATACTATTGGAACTATCTTGGAAGTTGTGACATATACACAACATTCTAAGAAATAAGAATTTTTCGGGGACCCCTTATCCCCTCACACTCGGCCAGGGAATGTATGAACTTCATACCTCCCAATGCGCGGGCAATTCAAAGAAGGAGCTATCTGAGTACCACTTCAGGCCACATACAACTCGGCCACAGATAGACCCCTACGATCACATCAAGAAAGCACTTGGACCAGAGTATGCCCACCTCCACCATGTCAAGGATTTCTGGACTAATTGCAAAGATGACCTTGAAGTGCGTGTACGATATCAACTTGAAGAAGAGGAGAGCAGAGTGATCGACCTAAGATACAATGCTATTACAAATTTTCCGTTCCCTTTAATTGATTGGAATGAGCAAGAGTTTGATGACCTCGAAATCCTTACCAAGCTCGTTGAGGCTTGAACAAAGGCATGGATCGATGGGCAAGTCACTCGTCTAAAGCAGCAGGGAGTCGCCTTGACATTCAAGGGGCTTGAATGTGAACCCAGTAGTTCTGATGGTGGTAAAACTACTACTACAACTGGAGAAACATCCAAGTGCCCTCCATCTATCAGGTCAAAAAAGAGAAAGGAGGTCGACGAGCAACAACCCAACCCAAAAGTGTACGCTAGAAAGGCCTCAGAGGGTGAGCCTCCTAAGAAGCATAGAAGAACGAGCAACGTCACTAAGATGCAAGTAATACCTGAAGATCCACTCCATGAGGGCGAGGAGATCGAAGATGATCCACAAAGATCTCCACCTGCTTCATCTACTGCTGTAACCGTTGCTGCTATTGCCACCATCCAACCCATTTCACATGCAATAGTTGCTTCCTCTCCGCCCATGGTGGACATTGCTATCCACCTCACCTCCACTCCTCCAATCACACATGTCATATCAATGGATTCATCCTCTGCCACTACCTCACCAATTTGGTCATCCTCCATGTCTCCTTCCTTTTCTCTTTCGACTGTCACCACTGCTGCTGCAATGCCTGCCCTCACTCTCCCGAAATCCTTTGTCAAGTATATGTAGAATGTGTCATCTAAAATTTCAAGAATGTTTGTAAATCCAATGGTGCAGGCTGAAATTGCCTAAGCAATGGTCAACACCCCGGTTCCTCCTCCTCCCATTGAGCCACCTAGTATGGAGGCTATGATGTAAATATCTGATGAGTTGGAATGACAACTGGAGGCAATTGAGAGGCTAGAAGAAGAGGAATTTGAGTATCATGAGCACCCAGTATACGAACATCGGGTGATCGATGAAGTAGCTTACGAGTCTTCCATTGATGATAGCAAGGATCGGGGCACAAAAATATTTCAAGAGACAGCTGATCCAGAGCTTGACACCGAATGGGCCAAGCAACTCAAGGAGATTGAAGACAAAGAGGCTGAAGGACCGCCTATGGTTGAAGAAAGAGTTGCTTCTCTGGAGATAGAAGGTAATAGGTCTCATGCAGAAGGACATGATCAAACTCCCAAGCATGATGAAGAAACATCCTTTCATGAAGATAGACAAGAGGATAATCCCGAGGAATGTGGGCATGACCGAGATGAAGAAGAAAAGGATGCTGAAGGGGAGGACAACCCTGATAAACAACTACCCACCAAATCTCCCATCAAGCGCATAATGCTCATACAAAATTCTGATGAGAAGGAAGATACGAGAATTGAGCAGGAGACCCTCAATGATAAGGCCATTGAACTTAGGGTGGAGGACAACAAAGATCAACATGGATCACCCAAGGAAGGGTCCCTAATGACTGATTGGCTAGAAAGGTAGCTGGAAAAAATGGACTCTCGCTCTGAAGGACTTGAAGGCAAGACTGGAGGCAATACTGGCTAGAGCTTAGATTGGTACCAAAAAGGAGAAAAAGCCTAGAATCAGATCAAAGATAATGATGGATGCCTTCGAATCTAGGGCTGTACAAATAGCTACATCGATGGTTGGAGAACAAGGAATAAGCTATAACGTTTCTACCATTGACTTGGGGGTGGCCACCAGAGAGTAGAAGGTTGACCATCTCCAGGAATTAGTCACCATAATGGTGCACCTCATTTAGCAGGATAAGGTTTCAAAGGAAGAGCTTAAGGTATAGGTGGTTGATTTGATGACCTATATTCAACAATGGTCATCTCTGGAGGAACAACCCACCACATCATCGGCCTCGCCGCAGTTGCTATCCAAAGAAAAAAATAACAAGATGGAAAGGAGAAGGAACATGGACAAGACCACAAAAAACTGGTTCTGACAGGTCTTGGAAATTGGGAATATGGGCATCAATTTGGCTGTTCGAACAGTGAACAAGTTCTTAGAAGTACAAACGTCTCTTGAAGGCATGAGGTGAATCTACATTGAGTTCCCAAAGAAGTATGGAACTGCCTACCCAAAAATTGAGGCTATCCTCGCATTGCCAAGTGAGGTTTAAGAAAAGGAGTTTGCCTTTGAGGACAATGACCATTTGTTAATGGATGCATGGAAGCGAGACTTCAATCACCAAAAGGAGAGGTTGAAACAGGTCCTTAAGCGAGTAACTCTGGATATTGAATGGGCTAAGAAGGCCCGAGGGGACTGTTTTCAAGATTTGAAGTTGATGACGAGGTATGAGGTGCCCGCTGTCAAGATCAATCCAGAAAACATAAAGCCTCACTTCCGAAAGAGCATGGAGGATGGGATGTCAGATGAGGTTACCATAGATTTTATGAGCTTTGGTGCCCGAGCTTTTGCCCAGTCTGAGCTATTCAGAGACCATGTTGCCATGTATGATGAGGACTGGGAAAATCTTGTTAACAATTCCAAGGAATGGAGCTTCCAGGTGCTGAGATCCGACATCATTGAGGTCGAAAAGTTCCGGTCGGTGGTCTTGAAATTCATAGAGTATGCAGCTTTGAAGATACAGGAGGGCAACCCTGTTATTAATGAAGAATTCCTAAAGGAATAGCTGTGGCAAAGTGCAATCAATGAAAGGACGAAAATGCTATAGTACCACCACTAGAAGACAAAATAGGGATATGGACAAAGTGTATTTTAAAATTTAATATATTTGGGGGTAGTTGAAACCTTGCTGTAGAGTGAATCTTGGCCACACAATGAGATTGAATCTTGGCCACTCATTTTTCTTTTTGAAAACTATAAATAGGGGTCTCATCCTCTCATTTTAAGAGAGTTGAGTTGTTGTAAAGACATGCTACAGAAATTGCAATAGAAATACATTGAATTTGGTGCATTTCTGGATTTCTTCTCATGTTTCATCATTCTTCTCCCATAAATTAAAGATTTAGTTAAGTTTAAGTTGCTGTTCTAGTTTCCTTTCAGTCAACTTTGATAGATTTAGTAATGTTGTCTTTGGTTGTGAAGATTCCTGCTATGTGTATGCTTTTCTTGTCCATACTTTTAGTCATTTGCTACTGGTAGATGACTGTGCAAAGTTATTCTAGACTCTGATTTTATAGTTGCTCTTTAAATTTATCTTTATCCACATCTATATGGCGAATGAATGATGAAACATCTGCAGTCCTTAAAAGATAGCATAGATTTTATGGTATTGTGAAATTTTTGATTAAGTGAAATTCTATTTTAAAGAAACAAACAACAAAGAACAAGGAAATAAACTAACAAACTTAAACAATTTAATGGAAAGCTCTCACTGAATATGCGTTCATCCCTTCAAATTATCTTGATTGTTCTTCTCCATTTTGCCTTTTTAGTATTCTTGCCCTCGATTTCTATGTTTGAATGCAAGTATAGTTCTATCGAGTGTCTAAGAAAAATATCAAAGTTGAATCTCTTCTCAAAAGTATGTGACTTCGGGAGGAGGAATAATGATTATGACAGGCCATTTTATAGATTTTAGGTTTTCGAACGATTAGCTCAGATTGAAAGAGAGATCGACGGATGAGATTGATGAATGCCATGCGATGTGAATTCTGTCTCAAATAGAATGTGAGTTAGAACACGAGTTAGGAAAGACTAAAAAAAGAAGAAGATCTTAATCTTCAGTTAAGAATATTCAAAAATAGAAGAAATAGACTTTGAATGTCAAAGACAAAGTTAGAAGTTGAAGAATAATGCATTCGAATGCCAACTTGAGTTAATTAATTAAATAAAGATATTTAATTAAATAGACATATCATGCATATGAGTTGGAACTAGTTAATCGACTAGTTGTGACAGAGAGTCTTCCTGCAGAGATGATTAGCAGTTGAATTCAGAGATAACTGAAGAACTAAAAATAGATCTCGAGTCAGAAGGTGAGTGGACGATTAGATAAATGATTGACAGAGGAATGTGACATAAATAATTAAATATGAATTAAATGTTAATTTAATTCAACATTTGAAAATAAGAGATTTAATTAAATAAATAAAGATAATTCATTTAATTTGACTTTCGAAAAGGGTGGAATTGAATAATTAAATAATAAATATTTAATTATAGTTGAAAAGGGGGTTAAATGAATAATTAAATAAAGATATTTAATTATAGTTGAAGTATGACAAAGGGAGTGATTAAATAATAAATCATTTAATTAAGGAGGAAGAATTAATTAGTTAGCAACATAAGAATTAATTAGTTAGCAACATAATTAAATAAATATGATTTATTTAATTAATCAAGCTGAATAAAGATTAATAATGAATTAATGAATTTATTAAAAAGGGTATTTAATTAATAAAGGAAATATGTGTTAGAAAGGTTAATTAAATAATATACATTATTTAATCAAGACCACAGACTATAGAAAATAATGTCGAATGTGTACTCGTAGGCCTAGACCAATTTTTGGTATCTACAGTTTGCCCCTCTTTGATACAATGTTGGTACGACGTTGTGTCAAAGAAAATATTCCCCAATCGTGCCCCAGTATGAAACAGGTTAGGGTATGCCCCAGTGAAAGGGAGAATGATGAGGAGGTAGTGGTATGCCCCCTCGAGAGGATAGGCGGGTTTGAAGAACATGAGTGTGCTCTTGAAATGGATAGATAATGGTGGTGAAGATGTAGAAAAGAAGAAATGTTAACATGGATGATTTCAGAATGTTAGTAAGAAATAATTAAGGTTGATTAGCGGAGAAAATGATAGAGTGAAAATTGATTGATTGAGAAAAAGATATAATCTTTGATATATTGCCAAATACGCTATACTTGCTTGTTATCATCATTGGGCGAGACATGACATAGATGGATAGTACACACTATGATATGAGATAGACCATAGTGTACAAAGTTATCCACCTGTGAAAAACAGACAGTCGTAGACAAGGAGTGTCTTAACTCAGACTAAGGACAAGATGCCCCAGTCATTTTGTTGAGACAAACCACAAACAACAGACAAATAAAAGACAGGTCATGAGACGTCATTGCTCCTCTAAATCCTTGATAGGACATCCTTGAGGAAACCAGTAACATGACTCAAAAACCAATGTTAAAAAGATAGTTGACAGACAACAGCCAAAGAGAAAGAGTCCTGAGACATTGTTGCTTCTCTAAATCCTTCAAGGGACATCATTGAGAAAGCTAGTAATAGGATCTTGCATAAATCGATAAAAAGATAAGACAAAATAAGATATAAAGTCATAAAGCCAAATAAATGTATTCACCAAAACTTGATCTTGTTGGATTGTTTGATGTTGATGTTTGACATAACGTAATGTGAGAGAATGACACATACCACATAAGATGTTGAGTCTGGTTTCGACTGGGTGACTTCTATATAAGGCATGACAAATCCTGGTTTTAGAAAGACATGTGCCACATAAGACGTTGGAGTCTGATGACGTTGAAGTGACAAGCCACATGAGACTATGACAAGTTGATGACGTCTGTTGACAAGAAAGACATATCTTGCTAAGACATAGGTTGATCATTTTGACAATGTGTTCGATATTGACTTGATGACTTTGAGATGTTTTTCCTTGTTAATGCATGACTTGCTTTGATTCCTTGAGTGATAAACTGTGTGTGTGTAGACAGTGTTTGACATGAGATGATACCTTAAACTATGATATGCAACTTGTGTGATAATGATTGTGAATGAACCTTATTGGACTGACCTAGTGTGGTCTCAGGAGCTCATCAATTGATTAGCCTTGCCTATGTTGTACACACAGAGACCTCATAGTTCGACACGACTAATGACTTTGAATATACAAAGCGTCATGATTTTAATGTGGTGTGATACATGACAAACCTAGACTGACAGACCTAATGCCTCGGGGGCACATCGATTGATGGCCTTGTCGACGTCCCAGTCGCAGAGGCAACGTAGTTCGACTAAAGTCTATGACTGACTTAACATGACCGACTTGACATGATTGAATAGGCATTACTGACTTGACATGATTGACTAGACATGACTGACATGATATGATTGACTTGACTCTGTCGTTGGGATTTTCTGACATTTTTTTGATTTTGATTTTATTTTTTGATGTTTTCTAATGTTTTTGAACTTTTTGAGGACATTTTCGATGGTGTAACGTTATGTACAAGGTGTTAGGGCATAGAACAAGGATTTGCCCCCAGTCGAGAAGATGTTTGGAAAATGGAGTGGATAATGTGATGAAATGGATGCTAGATGTCAATCGTTCCAAGGAATGGACAAGACAACCATTTATTACGAGTGATGGTGAAAATGTCTGATTAGAATGATGGTAGACGGAAGAGCGAGCTTGACTACAAATGGCACCTGTTTTTCTAGGTTTCACCATGGTACTTATCCATAGTGTCACCGAAGAGGTTTTCACTATAGGACGAATTATTTCTCTTTACTTTTTTTTTTTTTTCTCAATTTTTTTGGTGTTACAAAGATACCTGTTTGCCAGGTTTTCATCTAGGTAACCATTTTTTTGTTTTTTTTTGATTATTTTGTATTTTTCCAGATTAAGACATGGATTCTCAGAGACTACGCATAGAACCTCTTTAGATACAAACTGTTGATAGGGGACAAAAGCGACTCTCCTTCAGGAGTAGAGAGTTGGTATGCTCCTGATCCAAAGGCTTCTATGACAATGTACGGCCCCAACTAGTTAGGCTCAAACTTACCTGGTTTCTCTCTTTCAGCTTGGTTCTTAGGATTCTCCATTAATACTAGGTCACCAATGTCAAAGTGTCTATTGAGAACCTTCCTATTGTTACTACGATGAAGATGATTCTGATATGCTTGTAAATGATCTAATGCTTTCTATCTTTGCTCATCCAACAATTCTAGCTCTTGTAATCTAGAGACACGGTATTCTTCATCGTCGATATGACCCTTCAAGGATACCCATAGAGAAGGTATTTCAACCTCAATAGGTAAGATAGCTTCGGACCTAAATACGAGGGAATATGGAGTAGCGCCGGTGGGAGTGTGGATGCTTGTGCGGTAAGCCCATAAGGCAAGATTAAGCTGTAGATGCCAATCACGACCAGCGTCATTGACAGTATTCTTAAGGATTCTAACAATTGTCTTATTAGGTGCCTCAACTTGGCCATTACCTTGTGGGTAATACGAAGTGGAGAAATGGTGTTTGATGTGGAATTCTTCACATAAATGGCATACTTCTTGGTTCTAAAATGGGAAGCCATTGTCTATGATTATGGATTGGGGTACACCATACCAACAAATGATATAGTTTAGGATAAACTTAGATATTTGTGTGCCGATTACGTATGTCATGGGAATAGCTTCAATCCATTTGGTGAAGTATTCGGTAGCAGTGATGAATTTATGGCCATTGGATGACGAAGGGTGTATCTTACCTATGAGGTCAAGTCCCCATTGGGTGAAGGGCCATGGTGAAGTAATTGGATGAAGTTCCTGTGCTGGTGCTCTTATCAAGTCTCCATGTATTTGACATTGTCTACATTTCTTTACAAAGACGTATGAATCTTTCTCCATTGTAGGCCAATAGTAACCTAGTCTCATAATCTTGTGGGCTAGAATAGGACCACTCGAATGAGACCCACATATACCCTCGTGCACCACTCGCAAAGTTGTTTGTGCTTCTTTAGCATCGAGACATCTCATAAGGGCTTTATCTAAGGTGCGTCTATACAGGGTTTCTCCGATGATGGTGTACTTGGCTGATTTTCGGATGAAGGTTCGACGTTGGTTATTAGACAAGTCTTGAGGTAGTGTTTGGTCAGTGAGGTAATCGAATATGTCTTTATACCATGGAGATGTAGGACCAACAATGGTACACACTATAGCAGTATCAAGGACATCATAAGCAGGGACCAACAACTGTTCAACTAGAAACTCGAACTTAGGCACATTACTCGAAATATCCAATAAGGAACCCACGGTTGACATAGCATCTGCAGCTCTATTCTAGATACGTGGTATTTGTTGAAAAGTTATGTCAGTGAAATAGTGTTTGAAACTATCAACCATTTGCTTGTAAGGTACAAGCTTTTCATCCTTAGTCTCGTAGTCATCATTTACCTGTTGGATTACAAGCTGAGAGTCGCCAAAGACATGTAGGCTCTTAATTTTCCATTGAGCTGCCATTTTTAACCCTATCACTAAGGCTTCGTATTCTGCTATATTGTTGGTACAAGGGAAAGCAATCCTGAATGCTTTGGGAATGGTATCACCTTGAGGTGTGACAAATAAGATACCAGCTCCTGAACCATGATTTGTATGTGACCCATCAAAGTATAGTTTCCATTCAGTTTTAATGTCAATGTTGAAGAGAAATTCATCTAGAAAGTCTACCACTAATGGATGGTTTGCTTTTATAGGTGTATCAGCTAGTTGATCTGCAATCACCTGTCCTTTTATATCCTTCCTTTCGACATACTGAATGTCATACTCGCTAAGTATCATAACCCATTTAGCCAATCGACCTGTTAAAGCTGCCTTACTTAGGAGGTATTTGAGTGGATTAATCTTCGCAACTAACATTGTTTGTCGATTGAGCATATATTACCAAAGTTTTTGGGTAGAAAAAACTATCGCAAGGAAAGCACATTCTATGTTGCTGTAATTCAATTCATAGCCCACTAAGGTACGACTGATATAATAAACTGCTCTCTCATGACCTTGATCATCGTGTTGTGTGAGAAGAGCCCCTAATGCTGATTGAGTTGCTGAGATGTAAAGTATCAATGGTTTTCCCTCTGTAGGTGGCATTAAGACTGGTGGAGTAAGCAAATAGTCCTTGATTTGCTGGAAGGCTTCTTAACATTTAGGTGTCCACACAAATGGTACTCCTTTCTTGAGTAGATGCTGAAATGGATGTATTTTATCTACCAGTTGTAATATGAAAAGCCTAATTGACTACAATCTTCCTTGTAGAGTTCTGAGTTGGCCAATGCTGGTTGGAGGACGCATTTCTATGATAGCTCTTACCTTCTCTGGATCTACTTCAATGCCTCTTCTAGAGATGATATAACCTAACAGTTTTCTTGATTTCACCCCAAAGAAACATTTCTTCAGATTTAGCCTGACATTGTAATTCTCTAGCCTTTGGAATATCTTGTCTAAAACCTTTAAATGATCTTCCCTTGTTTCTAATTTTGCTATAATGTCATCTACATAATCTTCCATAAAAGTATGTACAAAGTCATGGAAAATTGTAGTCATGGCCCGTTGATAGGTGGCTCCTACATTCTTAAGGCCAAACGACATAACATTCCAACAGTATGTGCCCCATGGACACGTGAAAGTTGTTTTGTGTTGGTCTTCAGGTGCTATCTTAATCTGGTTGTATCCAAAGAAACCATCCATGAGGGATAGCATCTCGTATCCTGCTGTCAAATCCATGATCATGTCGATATTCGGCAAAGGAAAGTCATCCTTAGGGCATGCCTTATTGATGTCTCTAAAGCCAGTGTAAATGCGAATTCCCCCAGTTGGATTAGTCACTGGTACAAGATTTGATATCCAATCTGCATAGTCTATTGTCCTTATGAATCCTACATCCAAGAGTTTCTTAAGTTCTATCTTGACCAATAGAGCAATTTGCAAATGCATTTTCCTCAACTTCTGTTTGACTGGTTTGATACCTAGCTGTAGTGGTAAATGATGCAATATTAGGTCTAGATCCAGCCCAGGCATGTCAGCATATGACCATGCAAAGTTTATTTTTCTCTTTGTGAAGAAGTTCTTAAACTCATGTTTTTCTGTTTCTATTAAAGAAGCTGCAAAATATACCTTCCGATGATTCTCTTCTATACCTATGTTGACTTCAACAGATTCTTCTACTAGCATCGATGACTTTTCTTGTTCAAAGGGGAGAATATTTAAACCTCTATCCTTGGGTGCCTCTGAGAGGTTTTCACCCTCAAATACGTCCTTTATTTTGACTTTTTCTTCGTCCAAAGGCACCTTTCGGTTTTCACCTAGGGACTCATCATTTTTATTTTCATTGTCTTTTTTCTTTTCATTCTCATTTTTGCGACTAGAGGTGTAAATAGACTCCCCGAAATATGCTTTATTGTCCAAGTCTATGGTAAAACCTTCCTTATGATCCCCTCTTGGTATACCTTCTCTAAGTCCCATGAACTCAACAATTGCTTCGTCATTCTCAAATGTATCTATGATAGGTGTACCTTGTTGATCCCAGTCGATAAGTTCGGGATAGATAAGGGGCATGTCATTATCGGAGTTCCTAAAGGTAGCGACAGTCAAGGTGAGTATAGAATGATTGACATGGTCGCAGAAGTTTTGGACCAACTCCTTCTTGTTCTTTCTCCTAGGGGTAGGGATGCTCTGATGTGGGACTATAGTGAGGGTGGATTCATTAGAAGATGGTTGATTAGGTGCCCAAGATGAATGATCAAGGGTTTCCCAATAATAGTTCTCTTTCCATTTTGACTTGGACAAGTGTTTCTTAGGACAAGGACTAGATTGTTTTGGTACAGGCTTCACGTTGAGGTCCAATTCTCCAAATAGGGCATCGATATTCATGGTACTAGTAGATGAAAGGGATTCCCATTCACCATCGCTAGAGTAAGGGGATTCATCATAAACTGGAGGTTTGTCGTAGACTGGGGGTTTGTCAAAAATTGGGGATTTGTTGAAAACTCGGGGTTTGTCGAAAACTGGGGGTAGTGGTTCATGAGATGTCTCGATGCCAGCGTATTCACTCACTTCCTCTTGAAACAATGATGAAGTACTAGGACACCCAATTCTAAGTGGTTGACACCCTAGTCCTAAGTATTTCAGTTGTGGGTAGACAGTAATCGGTTTCATCCTTCCCTTTTGATATAGTCCTAACCCACTGTGCCCGTCATAGCCTTCTTTTTGCATTATCTTAAATCATTTTCCATACTGGTCCTTGGCTATTTGAATAGATGGGGAGGGGTATTCATGTTCTTGATACAACCAGGAATCACCTTGATCCACAACTTCATCACTTAACTCTCCCCACTTGGTTAATGTCATTGTAGGGGGAACATGAAATGTGACCACTGACTGTCTTCTATCTGCCATGGGTAGGCCATACGCCTTAGGTGGAATTAGTTGAGTGATGCAGTATGATGCCTCTATATTATATTCACCACAGCCCTTGTCTTGGATCTTGAGTTTAGGAGTGGATGATGGTGGCTGGAATGAAATGGTCTTAGTGAGATGTGATGGGTCAACGTATTGGGATAGAATGGATAATGAGGCCTCTTGGTTAACAGGCACTTGTCATTGCGGAAGGTCCCTTAGGCTTGTACAATATTGGAAAGGATCTGGATCACCATCAATAGTGATCTCTGTACCATTATAGGGGAACTTGAGACATTGATGGTATGTTGAAGGGACGGCTCTCATTGCATGTATCCAAGGTCTACCTAACAACAAATTGTATGGAATGGTGAGATCCAAGACTTGGAAGCTGGTGTTCATGATCACTAGGCCAATTCTGATAGGGAGAGTTACAACTCCTTTGGATGACCTTTCTTCATCATCATAAGCCTTAATGACTATACTCTTGGAAGTGTCTACACAATCTTTTAAGAATCCTAATGCCTTAACCAATTTAACGGTACACAAGTTCAAATCTGCTCCTCCGTCTACCAAGACTCGTCGAAATTTTTTTTTGATGGACTAAGACTTCAAGATGTAAGGGGTCATTATGATCTAACTTTTCAGTTGAGTAGTCCTGTTGAGAAAATGTCGCATGATGCAAGTTGGTCAAATATCCCACCATTTCTTCGAAACGATTGACATCTAAGTCTGTAGGAACAGTTGTGTTCTCTAGAGCTTTGTCAAGAATGGATCGATGCTGAGGGGATAAGGTCAATAGTTCCAAGATAGATATTTGCGTGGGGGTTTTACTCAATTGATCGAGAAGGTTGTACTTGAACTTGGAAGTTTGCTTAGATGGCTCAGAAGAAGGACCAGGAATAGTAATCTTAGTTCTGCGTGTGTTTACATTACATTTTGGATGCCTTTTAATGGTGAAAGTATTGACATTCTCGTTTGCGGCTCAAAGGTGGTTTATGATCGTTCCTTTACCATAGTCATACTTGGTATTGTTATAGTTGGCTGATGGATTATTTGGGGGTCCCGAACTGGAGGCTTTTCCTTTTGTGTGGTCGTGTAATGGGTCTGTGAAGACCTTATGATCACTGTTCTTAGTTTTTTTCTACCCACCAACCTCTATGGTTCCGTTTTCAACAAAGTCTTGTATGATGTTCTTGAGTTGATGACATTGTTGGAGGTTGTGCCCTTTGGTTCGATGATAGTCACAAAAAGAGTTATCATCCCATCATGAAGGTTTGAACTGTCCAGGATCATATTCTCTTGGTTCCAAAGGTTTGATAAGATTATGTTTAATCAACTCCTTGAAAATAGTCTTGATTGGTTATCCCAAAGGTGTAAATTCACGTGTAGGAAATCTCCTTTGTTGTGGTCTTTGTTGTTGTTAATTTTGGACATAGTTAGCTTGTTGATTTGGACTGTTCATCGTGTCTTGATTGGGATTGTAACCCCTAAGGGTGATAACTGGTCCTGTATGTATGTGTTTAGCATCAACAATGCTGTCATTTGTAACATTCTTGTTCCTA
Source organism: Sequoiadendron giganteum (assembly GCA_007115665.2). Classification (NCBI taxonomy): domain Eukaryota; kingdom Viridiplantae; phylum Streptophyta; class Pinopsida; order Cupressales; family Cupressaceae; genus Sequoiadendron; species Sequoiadendron giganteum. The sequence goes on from CM021101.1 coordinate 34,529,502, forward strand.
GACCATAATTTATTTCTATCATTTGGCACATTTTGATGTTGGACAACTGGATTTCTGCCTGGTACTTTCATTTCTCCTTTGTCTATAAGGCCTTTCTCAAGGATGATTCCTTTTTGTACTAAGTCTGAGAATGAAGTACAACAATGTACCCTTAGATCACTTCGCAATTTGGGGTTGATGTTCTCTAGGAATATTGTGACCTTTTGTTTTTCCGGTATTTCAACTGGACACCTACTAGCTAGACTTTGCCATCTTTGGAAGAAAGTGCTGAAATTTTCGCCATCTTCTTGTGTCGTGTGGCACAAGGTTGCAATTGTTACCTCATTATCTATGTTAAAGGCGAAATGTTTGATAAACTTGTCAGCTAATTCGCTCCAAGATCATATACCATATGGTAATTTAGAGAACCATTCCAGTCCTATCCCGACAAGGGTTCATGGAAATAGTCTCATCAAGTATGTGGGGTCATACGATATGTCCATGCATGCTGTTGAGAACTCTCTAACGTGTTCTATAGGATTCTTTCTCCCATTATACTTAGGCAAAACTGGTATATTGTATCCATGGGGGAAAGGTGTCATATAGAGTGCTTTATCAAATGGACATGGACATAGGTCTTGTGCTGAGATAGTTCATTTTTCGGACATAGACATGTTGTCCATCCGTTGTTGAAGAGCTTGCATTTTGTTTTGAAGGACATCGACTTGTGTTAAAGACATGGTGTTCATGTTACTTGGATCAATGTAGGTGTTCTGATATGCCATGTTTTGTGATGGGTTATGATTGGGCGAGGGAATATATCCTGTCAAAATGTTCTGATTCAGGATAGGGATATTCTCTGTCTGAATGGTCTGAGTTGGTATTGGAATGCTTCCTATCTGAATTGTCTGATTTAGTATAGGGATGCTTCTTGTCTGAATGATTTGGTTTGGTATAGGTATATTCCTGCTAACTTTGGATCTCTTAGCAATCATGTTGGTGCCAAAGGGGTTCGAAGAAGTTGCACCCGCAGTGAATTGTAAACCTTGTGTTATGTTAAAAAGGATTGTGTTTACAATTGACGATGTTTGAGTTGGTACACTTGTTGATATCGTTGTGGTTATTTGGGGAATAGAGATAGTTGACGTTGCAGTTTGGGATGGTTGGGTTGACTGTGTTTGCAAGGTACGAATATCAAATCCTATGGGTAGTTTAGCACCGTCTGCTAGCAATTTTGCTAGATAGCGTTGAGGATCATTTAGCAAACATTCATCCATAAAGGATGAGAATTCAGGATCTTGAACTGCTGCATCTATGCCTTCTATGTAAATCTGACCATGCATGTCTCTAGTGACATGTTTTTCTAGCAAAGGCTGGTGTGGTCATTTACTTCCTGACGGTTGGTTTCCAAACGGATTGATGAATTCGTTGGGGTCTTTCATTGCTTTGTGTTTCTTTTGGGATCTTGTTTCAACCATGAAAGATGTTGCTCAAAATGGGGAATGCAGACTATGTCTAAAACTGATATGACCTCTATCTATGTTTTTGGATTTTTTTAACACTAAATGATGTTGCTAAAATGGTTCTTAAAAAGAAGTATACTAAGATGACGTGTGACAAGACAGAAAATATGCAAAATGCGAGTAGATTATGATGATAAATGAGTCTAAGACGAGTATAACCTACCACCTAATGGAATAAATGCATGCAAAGACTTGTTTTTGACCAAGGAACTTGATTGTATGACAAGGACAGTAACTAAGACCTTTACTATAGCTAAGACGGATATGACACCTAATGATGGTAACTAAGATGTATATGACACCTAATGATGGTAACTAAGACGTATATGATACCTAATGATGCAAGGTTTTGAGCAAAATTTTTAGTTTCTAATCCAAGGTTGATCCTAAAACCTAAAGCAAAAAAGTGACAATGATGTTTCAGACTCAGCTCGCAGTTTTTGATGTTTTTTGTTGATAGGCAAATGCGGTTCACAAGACAGTTGTGGTTCAGGATTTTACAGATGCATTTTTTTGATAGTGTATGCAATTTTTCGAATAGTTGCGGTTTTTCCTATGATAAATGTGGTTTACTAAGACACATGAGGTTCAAAAACTGACAGATGCAGTTTACTAGGACACATGCGGTTTTAAAATTGACAGATGTGGCTTGCATGCACACATGCGACTCAGGATGTGATAGTTGCGACTTGTGATATGCAGACTATGAAAAGTGAATGTTTTGACAACCAGATGCGACTCTCTATGACACATGCGGCGATTAAACTGACAATTGCAACTCTGTTTTCTGACATTTTGAAATTTTCCTGAAAGTTATTGACTGGCTTTGGTTGTTTGATCAAGATTTTGACGAATACAACAAACAACAAACATAGTAATCAATGTATTTTCAATTTTGTGATGGGAGGACTCTTTAAGACTCGAAAACATGTACAACCTAGGCTTTTAGGACAATATTTGTTGAATTCTTACTTGGATTTCTCTAGCTACGCATATTTATGGCGAATGACTAGTAGCTTGACCCCACTGGCTCCCCTCCATGACACTCACTTATACGGGGCAGCCAAGCTACTGTATCCATGAAACTTCAATGGCATACACTTCATTTCCACACATAAACCGTAAATATGTAAGACGGCTTCACAGGGCCGACCCTGCTGCGCCAACAAATAGGTAGGATTTTTCTAACTCTACAACAAGGTGTTTAATAAGGGCATTTGTCCTAGATTTTTCTGCATATCATGACTAGAATAACAATGTTAAATCCTAATCTAAAATCTAAAATCTAACAACAAAGAAGGAGGAAATAAACTAACAAACTTAAACAATTTAATGGAAAGCTCTCACTGAATATGCGTTCATCCCTTTGAATTATCTTTATTGTTCTTCTCCATTTTGCCTTTTCAGTATTCTTGCCCTTAGATTTCTGTGTTTGAATGCAAGTATAGTTCGGTTGAGTGTCTAAGCAAAATATCGAAGTTGAATCTCTTCTCAAAAGTATGTGACTTCGGGAGGAGGAATAATGATTATGATAGGCCATTTTATAGATTTTGGGTTTTCGAACGATCGGCTCAGATTGAAAGAGAGATTGACAGATGAGATTGATGAATGCCATGTGATGTGAGTTCTATCTCAGATAGAACATGAGTTAGAACACGAGTTAGGAAAGACTAAAAATAGAAGAAGATCTTAATCTTCAGTTAAGAATCTTCGAAAATAGAAGAAATAGACTTTGAATGTCAAAGACAAAGTTAGAAGTTGAAGAATAATGCATTCGAATGCCAACTTGAGTTATTTAATCAAATAAAGATATTTAATTAAATAGACATATCATGCATATGAGTTGGAACTAGTTAATCGACTAGTTGTGATAGAGAGTCTTCCTGCAGAGATGATTAGCAGTTGAATTCAAAGATAACTGAAGAACTAAAAATAGATCTCGAGTCAAAAGGTGAGTGGACGATTAGATAACTAATTGATAGAGGAATGTGACATAAATAATTAAATATGAATTAAATGTTAATTTAATTCAACATTTGAAAATAAGAGATTTAATTAAATAAATAAAGATAATTCATTTAATTTGACTTTCGAAAAGGGTGGAATTGAATAATTAAATAATAAATATTTAATTATAGTTGAAAAGGGGGTTAAATGAATAATTAAATAAAGATATTTAATTATAGTTGAAGTATGACAAAGGGGGTAATTAAATAATAAATCATTTAATTAAGGAGGAAGAATTAATTAGTTAGCGACATAATTAAATAAATATGATTTATTTAATTAATCAAGTTGAATAAAGATTAATAATGAATTAATTAAAAAGGGTATTTAATTAATAGAGGAAATATGTGTTAGAAAGGTTAATTAAATAATATACATTATTTAATCAAGACCACAGACTATAGAAAATTATGTCGAATGTGTACTCGTAGGCCTAGACCAATTTTCGGTATCTACAACCTCCATGATCATTGTTCATCGGTAGTTGCAAGTCCAGGAACTCTCTCTCTCCCTTGCCCTTTTTCTGCCTTTTCTTTAAGAAGTAACCTATGCTAAGGTTCATTGCACATTGTAAAGCCAAATTCAATGATAAGATGGAGTTCAAGACTGCTATTTGAACCTGCAACAAAAGTGCAGTAATTTCCTATCCGAAGAACTCTGTTCGTAGATCCGATTCTCCTACAGCTTTTTCCATGTAATACCGCCTTGTGATTCCAGCAAATCACATCATAAATCAACTGATATATTCCAAGCACCGTCATGACCTAACATCCGAGAGACCTTGGGACAGTGTTCTGCAATTTGATTGTGGAAGATTGTCTTTCAAGAGAGGTGATGCACCTATGCATTGCCTGTGTTGAGAGGTGCATAAAAGCACATCAACAAAACTAGCGGTAGAGGGAGGGAATTTTGGGAACAAAGATGGATCGAATCGATTCTTTCTCCCCTGAGATATTTCACCGAATCTTGAGGTCTACACCGAACAAAGGGGAATTTCAAGAATTACCGCCCCCTATCTGAGCTAAAAGAGCTAAACAAAGGGAAGCATACACCTCCAATTCACTTGACCAACTCACTTCTCTTTCACCTTCATCTTCTCCTTTATCTTTAGCAACACTATCTTCCATCCATCCGCTTCGAAGAACGCCTCTTCGTCTGAGTTGAACGTTTCCTTTTATCTAAACACAGTCTCCAACCTGAGAACTGTCCAATTGACCGATGTTGTCCCTTTACATCTACCAGTCAAAATGGAATAGCCACCTCCACCACACACTCCCTTGGCATGGCTCGGTAATAACCCATCCCCTTTGGCCTTCAACTTCTATCATGATATGCCAAAGAATCCTAAAAGATTTTGAATGAAATTCAATGCTCGGGACCCATAGAGGACAATAGAAGAGCATGTCAGGATCTTTGAAATTGCCTTGAAAACTATGCACATTATCTATGAGGATGTAGCTTGCAAGCTCTTTCCCTACTCCCTTGGAGAGGAGGCTTTCTACTGGTACGTTAACTTGCTTGTCAGAACTATCAATACGTGGACCCTTCTGAAGGATGCTTTCCTGCAGAAGTTCAAGACCCCGGTCAACCCTTTAGATTCATAACAACATTTCATGTCAGTTCAAAGGGAGATAAATGAACCAATCGGCTCATTTAATGATCGCTTCCATAGGGCGTACACTCGGCTGCAGGCCCCGTATGCGTTCAATGATGCTGCTATTCTACCTATTTATTATGTAGCATTGGACAACCTGACTTCGACATTGGTAAAAAGGATGCAACCACCGCCCGCCAGGTTGGTGGATGCGTATGTAGAGGCCATCATTGACAAAACTGATTTGGGACATAATATCTTCGGTACTCTACCCTCTCTCGGGCAAACTGCACATCCTGCGCAGATTTAGGGGCTTACTCAAGCCTTGCAGCATCAGACACCCCTACTAAATTTGGTACTACAGCTGCCCATAGTCCCGCACCTCGGTCAACCAATGAATTAGGCACCTCCAGTCCCTCACTACTTGTTGCCCCAACAACAACATGCCTATTCTCAACCGTCCTAGGTGCCGATGTATCTCCAAGCTTCTGAATTCCCACCCACTCATCAAAATTAGCCAGTTGCACAACCAGTGTTCCTCCAAAATTCAGCTTCACAACTAAACAATATCGAAAAGGATCAGATTGATGAGCTTAAAGAGATGATTAAGAAAATGTCCAAAGAGATGACGCATTTGAGGAATTAGAACAACCAACTGCAAGCGTCACAAAAAATCATCCAGGCCAACCTCAACCGTGACAATTGAGATAATCATGAAATTCGGGATAGTCGGGATCTCGACGCATCGTCCGGGTAGAATTATGACAAAAATCAGAGTTCGAGCCAGAATTTTGACAAAAGGCATTTCCAAAAGCAAAATCAGACATGGAACACGAGACCCAACAATGGTGGCATCCCCATGCCCCTTGATCAACCCAATAGCAATGAGAACACTACAAGCGAAGTTTACTTGGGTGAGGCTGCTTTATCTGGTTGGTGTTGCATACACAAAACAAGTTGGAACTCCGAGCTGGATTGTCTGGAATTCCAGATTGCTGTTGAAATCTTCTAGGTTGAGGTCTACCACGAACAACAACAACAAGGTGGAGGAGGTAAGTTTCGAAAGTCCTCTGGCTCAAATTTTTGATTCAGTAGACAATGGTCCTAAAGAGGATGAAGAAGAGCCTAGGGAGGACGAGGTCCACATGTTTCACCAAAGAACTACCCCTTATGACCTAAGGAATAGACATGTCGGTGGTCATGGTGGAGGCCCTTTTACAACCACCACTCCGCCTAATAATTTTAGTACTCCTCTTGACCCAAATGCGAGCAATAATCTAGGATTTCCCCATGTACCTATGCGGTACCTCAACAAGAACAAACATTAGAACCATAACCAAAGCCAACCCAATAGCTCCTCCCAAAATGTTTCTTACGATCAAGAAGTTAAGTAGTTGGGGGAGTATTTTTCTGAAGAATTTAAAAAGGTGAAGCTAAATGTGTCTGCCTTTGAGCTACTCAAGGTGCCAGTCGTAAGGAATTCCTTTTTTAGGATGATAAATGGGACCCCATCCATCAGATCCACTCAAGAAACCCCCGCTAAGAGAGTCTCCTTCGAAGACTCGCAAAGTGAGCCCGTCATCCGAAAGGTCTTCAACAAGAACGCTGATCCACTTGTGAATCAGCAAGCAGGCAAGCAGTCCTCTAAGGAGGCAGATCAGACATAGGCCCAAAGCAAGGGCCATGATAAAGACAAGGGTTAGGTCGCTCAGGTGGATGTTTCGGGAGGAATCTTTCAGGGCAGATTCGAAACTCCCCCTTTCCTGACCAACATTCGCGTGGTTAGGAAGAACCTCCACAACTGCCTGCTGGATTCAAGAGCCTCTGCTAATGTCATGCCCCTAAGTATGTGCAAGGCGCTCGGAATAATGCTAACTCCCTTCCGATGAAAGGTAAGACAACTTGACAAGACTAAGATCAGGATAGTGGGAGAGATTAATAGAATACCTATGCAAATTGTTGCTGATCCCAGGATCCAATAGACTATTGATATTCAAGTGGTTGACATTTCGGATACGTATGGTATAATCCTAGGAAGGGATTTCACAAGAGTGTTGAATGGGTATGCTGCAATTGACTACTCACACTTGTGGTTACCATGGAAAGGAATGCCCAATTAGATTTAGATCGATTGGGAGCCACACATGAAATTCATGATCTCAAAATACAACAACACTAATGAAGTGTTGTTTGCTGAAACGGATTTGGGGAATTAATCCCCAGTATTGTATTTGAATGAGCAGAAATGCCTTGAAGAAGAAGGAACAAGCGAGGTTTTCCTCTTACTATGCAACCCACCTGCTAATTTAGCCAATACCTCTCAAAGCACTAAAGTGTTGATAGAGTTCGATGATGAAGAATCAAGAGAGGATGATGATCTTGGATTGCTGGATGGTTTCCAAGGGTTTATGGAAAATTGTGCACAGGACCAGCTCAGTCTGGGAGATAGAATAAATTTTCAGGAGCTTTTGCTGCCTAGTTGGTGCAGGGTGCATAATGTTGCCCATTCAGAATTTGAGTGTTGTTTATGCTAGACAATAATTGAGCACATTAAAAGACAAATCACTCCAAAGAAGGAAACTAGATGAACACCACCAAAAAAAATGCCTCTAGCCCCAACATCTCATTAGAAGGTTACTGCAATTAGGCCCTCATCAAAGTCGGAGGTTGGGCCTGTTGGTGCTACATTCAAAGACTCTCCTGGATTTTGGACGTTGCGCTTTGACGGATCCAAATCCAAGTATGGGGCTAGAGCTGGCTTTGAATTAATCAGTCTCGGAGGTAAGTCATACTTTGCTGCTCATAGGCTTCAATTCTATTGCACCAACAACGTAGCAGAGTATGAGGCCTTAGTCTTGGGACTCCTTATGGCATTCAGAAAAGGTGTCAAAATGCTCCAAGTGTTCGAGGATTCTGCGTTGGTCATAAAGCAGGTTAGGAAGCTCTATTCTTGTTATGATCAAAGACTCAACAACTACAGGCATCAGGTATGGGATCTACTAGAAGGACCAGATGCATTCAATATCCAATTGATCCCGCGTTCTCGAAATCATACTGCCAATGCCTTGGCACAGGCAGCAAGCACACTACAACCGTTGTTCCTATCATGCCTCAAAAGATTCACCATGGAACTCACCTTCGTTCTATCTATGCCGGACAATGTAGCCAATTTCCAAGTGTTCAATGATGACAAACACATCCTGGATTTTATCACCAGTTCTGATGTGTTCGCTACTCAGATAATAGATGAGGTTGAACCTCAAGAGGCTGACCTTGATAGAGAAGGGGTCATCAATTTAAAGACCAATACCATCCCTAGGGGGATGGTCCAACTTGAACGGATATTTGACTTGGATCATATCAAAGATCAAGATCAACAAGCTAAGAAGGACACCATCAGTGGCCAGTGCGACACCTACAACCTCAGAACAACTGGGAATGCAAAGAATATATTTATCGACAAGGTGTGCACGTCACAAGAAAGAAAGGGTATAGTTGAGGCTTTGCAAAAATACCATGATGCCATCACTTAGAGCTACGAGGATCTCAAAACATATGATACATCAATTATCACCCATACCATCCCTCTCAGGCCAGATGTGAAGCCATTTCGACAACGACAACGCCTCGTCAATGCCTTATTAAAACTGATCATATACAAGGAAGTACATAAATTTTTGTCCGCTAGGATTATCTTCTTGGTTAGGCACTCCACATGGGTGGCCAACTTGGTCCCAGTAAGAAAGAAGAATGGGGAGATCAAATTGTGCATCGAATTCTGCAATCTGAACTGGGCCTCAAAAAAAGATAACTATCCTGTACCATCGTTAGATGAGGTGTTGTAGATAGTAAATGGTTCTTAGATGATGTACTTTCTAGATGGGTACTTTGGGTACAACCAGGTTATGGTACAATACGAAGATCAACACAAAAGGACATTCACCACCAAATGGGGAACTTTCGCTTATGGACGAATGCCATTCAGACTCATCAACACTGGTGCCACCTTCTAACGTGCCATGGATATTGCTTTCAAGGACCTGATTGGAAAATGCATAATCATCTCCATGAATGATTTAAAAGTGTTCTCAAAGCAGCGGAGTACTCACGTTGCTGACCTATGCAAAGTCTTTCAGAGATGTCACGAATTCGGGGTTTCCCTTAACTCGAAGAAGTGCATCTTTGGGGTTATTGAAGGGAAGCTACTTGGACATGTCCTTTCAGAGAAGGGAAATTATATTGACCCCAAACATATCCAATCAATCATGAATATCCAGTTGCTAGGCAAGAAGAAGGAGTTAAAATATATTATTAGAAAGATTAACTTTGTTCGCAAGTTCATCACAGGCTTCGCGGAAATCGTCAAACCACTCAACGCCATGCTAAAGCAAGATGCCAAGGTTGAGTGGACCCCAGAAGCAAAACAATATTTTGAGGGAATCAGGAAATAAATCATGTACGGACCTGTGCTGGTCAACCCCCACTATCTAAAGCCCTTCTACATCTATTCATTCGCTTCAGACCATTCGTGCGCCAACATCTTGACACAAAAAGATGATGAGGGGAGTGAGCATCCAATTGCCTTCATGAGCAACCCTCTGTAAGATGTTGAGCTATGCTATCACAACATTGAAAAACTAGCTTACACCCTTGTCAAAGGAGTAAAGAAATTCTGGCATTATATCCTATGCAACAAGGTGTTTTCCATAGTTCCTGACCCAGCAGTGAAGACGTTGCTTATGCAAAATGAGTTGGGGGAATGAAGGGCCAAATGGATTACATTATTTCAGGAATATGACATGGAGATCCAAATAATGAGGTTGGTAAGAGGACAAGTTCTTGCCTGAACAATTATTGAGGTAGCCGCTGACATAGGTCTTGAGCTCATGGTGCAATAATATCAGCTGGAGGATATCTCTTCAAGAGAATGGTATGAAGACATCAGATATTATTTGTTGAACCAAAAATGTCCACCCCACTTGCAGGGGGTCCAAAGGTGAGCCCTTAGGTTGAAGATCAATAGTTACATGTTGCAGGGTGCCATACTGTACAAAAGGAACCATGAAGGTATCTACCTGAGATGCCTTGGTAAAGAAGAAGTTGAACGGGTCCTCTGGGAATTCCATGATAAGTTCGAAACTGGTCACGGTTCTGGTTTATCAACTGTGCATCAAATATTGAGAGCTAGGTACTATTGGCCCATAATTTTCAAGGACACTCATAGTCATGTCTGCACCTACCATGTATGCTAGACCACAACCACTCGAGAAAAGAATGCTGCTGTCTTGTTACAACCTATTTTGGAGGTAAGGTCAGTCACGTAGTGTGGTCTCAACTTCATTGGTCCGATAAGCCCTCCATCATCTGCTAGACACAAGTACATTCTGACCGCTTTCGATTACTATACTAGGTGGACAAAAGCAATCATTTGTAGGCAATGCAAAATTGAAGTAGTCACTAATTTTTTGGAGGGTTTTATTTTAAATCGTTTTGGTTGTCCCTATGCATTGGTATGTGATAATGGTCCTGCATTTTTTTCATTAAATTTTTTTGGTTGGGCATTTGATTATGGTATCGCCCTTAAGTTTTCCTCCAATTATTATCCTCAAGGCAATGGTCTTGCTAAGTCAACCAACAAGGAATTGATCACCGTGATCAAGACATTACTGGATAGGAATCCTAAAGACTAGCATACCCAACTCCATTTTTCCCTTTGGGAAAATTGCACCCATCACAAGGCTACCCTTGGGGATTTCTAATACCATCTTGTTTATGGCTTGGAGCTCATCTTTCCCATACACTTGAAGATCCCTACCCTCCAGTTCATCAACGATTTTTATGGAGGAGACCACAGAGAAGCTCGCCTCGCCGAGCTGCTACACCTAGAAGAAGTACGAGACAGTGCGATAAAAAAATTCGCCAAACATCAGGGTGCAGTCAAAAGGTGGTTTGACCATCAAGCCAAAATTAAGGCCAATCGCATTTCTGATCTAGTCCTGTATTGGGACAAGGCCCATGAAAAGAAAGGGGGACATAACAAATTTGACAAGCTTTGGCTTGGCCCCTTTCAGATTACTGAAATCCTTGGAGATAATGCCTTTCGTATAAAGACTTTAACTGGTGAGGAAATCTTGTTCCCTATCAACATGCAACACCTTAAGCATTACTTCCAGGCCTGAGCTCTTTTCGAGCTATCCATGTAAATACATGTGCATAGGTTAGGATAGGTTTCTTGGCTTTTCTTTCTTGCTTTCTTTTGTTTTGTGCGTTCCCCAGTTATTTTTGTTGTTGGCGAGGTTTCCCCCTGTTCTTGCTATGGTGGTTGTGCTTGGCTAACAAACGGTTTGCCCTATTGACCGCTCATGTTTGTTCTCTAGATAAGCCTTCATTCCCTATTGCTATTCTCTACAAGCCCCTAAGCATTGGTTTTTCCCTTTTGAACTCTGAACTAATCTGGGATGGTGTCCCATTTGAATTTCCTGCTTCTATCATGGAACACAGAGAAACACACTTTAAAGTTTCTGTAGAATCATATGGTGATTACTGGGAAGGCTCAATGAGTGAAAAATCTAGTCTGCTCCAGTGACCACTATGATTTCCAAGTCCATAGTGAGCTTCAATGCTTACACGGTTGAGCAAAAGAAAGAAAAGGAAAAGTACTAGAAATAAAATATTAAATGAAAAGAACATACAATATAAAGCCAACAACCATATGGGCGTGCGGATATCTCTATCGAGGCTATGGATGCCTGACTGGCAATAGAGCTATGTTTGTGGGGTCACAATGACAATTTTGTCGGGGCTATGAACGCCTGACCGACAACAAAGCAATGTCCAGGTTACTTTTGGGGTCAGGCGAACTACGTAGCTTGTCCTTCCATATCAGTAATTGTCCGTACCATCTTCAAGGAAAGGAAATGAACTCACCATGCACACACCTCCATGATGATGTCGCGGTGCGATTCAATCTCTCCTTCCTTAACTTGCTCTTAGTTCAATTTTGGAAATTGACTTTGGTGTGCGAAACTAGAGATCATGGGTTCATAATGAATATTTATCTTTAGAATGCCAGGAGCGTCCTCCGAGTGGAGTTGACATTTGTTGTGCCTATAGCACACATGCCCCGTTCAGAATGGGGACCCTCTCTTTCCTTTTGCCTTGCCGGGTCCTTTTTCCTTTGCCTCATTTTGCATGCCCCCCATTTAGGTGTCTTTGACGGTCAACACATTCACCAAAGTCTCATTTTAGGTTGACCATATTTTTTCCCCTCTGAAAGTTGTTAAGTCTTAATCCCTTTCGGGTTTTCTTTATTAGTTTTCCTTTCTAGCATCCGTGGGCCTTCGGGCCCGAACCCTCGGGTTTCCCTTTTGTCTCCACCGTTTGATGCAGTTGGCGTCTTCCTGGTCTTTGGACCCCGATATTCTCTTCCCCATTTGGTTTTTACTTGGTGGATTTTCTAGCGGCTATCCCCCGACATCCTTCCAGCTCTCGAGCCCTGGTCTTCCCACCACCATCCTAGAAATTTAAACTCACCTACCCAACGGCCATTGTACCAGCATTCATTAGAGGGGTATTCATTGTACTTAAGGGGGGCTATTTAAATGATCTTGACCTGTAATTTTTGCATGTCAGGGAGAATTAAGAAGCGATGTGCGACCCCAACAATCTCCACCTCAACACGTGAATTTTAGCTTCGTCGTTCTTTGAGGATTCAAAAATTTGCTTCTTCAGGCCCTCAATGATCCGGGGGATATTTTCACTAAAAATTGAAGTGTCTCCAATACTCTAGATTTCAGTACCATTAGAAATAGTTGGATGTCCTGATTCCAGCGCAACTTGAATGGAGTCAAATAGAGCTACAAAGCCCAAGTTATTGCCAGTCAAAGTTCAGTCAACAACTGGTCAACTCAGGGCCCAGGGCAAGAAAAAAGGTCAAAATTTGATGTCACCAAAATTGGTCAAAATTGATGTCAACACGAAGAGCTCGACAAGAGCTTTCGGATAGTGTTTTTTTGCACAAATCGGAGCTCGTATGTGCGAGATATGGAAGGTCAAAGCTCGTGGTTGACTAGGTTGACCTGAAGGTACAATGATGGCGTCATCATGATGTCATCATGCTTACATGGATGAATCATGAGGGGACACATGGTGGCTTTCCGAAGTTACATGTGGCGACAATTTGTTGGACATGGCTTTATTTAAAAAATAAAAAACAATATATAAAAGCCTACCACTCCTCGCATTTAAAAGCCTTAATTTAAGGCCTATGTGAGAAAAAGTAGGTGGGGTCTTAATTTGAAACAAAACAAATTTACCCCTATTTAAATGGGATAAAACCCCTTTAATATTTAAAAATACATGTGGTTGGGAGATCCCATTTTTAAGGGGAACCTAAACATTCTTTTTAAAGAAAAAAAAACAAATTGCCAACCAATTCACCCCCTATAATTAAGGATTATATCCTTAACAAAATCAATCCATTTATATTCAAAGGGGAATTATTAAGATCTCCTAATAAATCTTGAACTGATTATGGAATAAAATTAAAAGAGGCCATCCGTGAAGATTTTATGTAAAATTGGATGGGTTATTTTAACGGGAGGATATCCCTATGTAAATAAGGGGAGATTTTTAATAATATTTTCTATGTAAAGGGGATTTGAAAATCAATTGGTTATGAACCAATTTGAGTAATTTTTTTTGTATAAAAAGGGTAGAATGCGGGGGTGTGAGATTAAGCAATTTTTGTGAAGAATTTATTTGGCTAACTGCAGGAAGTGAATTTTTGAGAGAGTTGTGAGAATATTTCCAAGTGATAGTGAATTTGTTCCTTATGCATTTGAAGCTTAGTTAAGCTTGTTGCATTTGAAGGATTTATTTGTAATTCATTATCATCCAAGGATACAAAAATCTTGTAACAAGTGGAAGACCTTTTGTAATCATTTTCTGGAGATTAATCGGATCGGTCTCACTCCATTGGAGCGGACTCGGAGACGTAGTCACGATTGTGGCAAACTCCGTTACCAGATTGTTTGCATTTTCTCTCTCCTTCTCTCTCACATTCTATTTTCTTCACTTTATTATTTCTGCTTAATTAACCATGTTAATGTGTTAATTTCATTTATGTAATTTGGATTTTAAAGATTGTAAACATTAAGCATTCAATTATGCAATTAGTCTAGATCCTAATCAGATCACTCGAGGTAGGATCGCCGTCCGAATGCCATTTCCATTTCTAAGCTTCATGAATTTAAGAACTAAATAATAAAATGAAATAACTCGAAGTCTGGTAGGGGAGAATCTCTCCTTGAAAACCCACAAGTTGAAAACTAAAAAAACACCCTAGAGATCATCAAAATCAAGCTTTGGAGTGACGTCGTCCTGTCATTGTTCTTCGGGGCAGGCAATCGCACCTTCCTTGCCCGAGCCTCTCTCCGGCCGTGGCATAAAACTTAGCAGATAAAAAACACTTCGATGACAAGACTCATCTTAGACTCCGGCCTCCGGATTTCTGTCCCCAGGGTTCCCTATCTGTTTCGCCATTTCCACGGTCGACGACCTTCGTTCTCCCAGCTCTCGGACCCTGGGCTTGCAAAGTCCACTAGAAAATTGCAACAAAAACCAAACTTCGGAGTTGCCTTCGGACCCCGGCTCTCGGATTTTCGTCCTTGGGCTGTCGTCTCCGCTTCGCCGTTTCATACGGTCGCCAGTGGACATCTTTCTAGTTCTCGAGCCTCGGTCGCCCTTTCGCTCTGCATGATTTGAACAAGAAAATGAAACGTCCAAACTTCACTCAAACCCCGGCCTTAGGATTTCCATCCTCGGAACTTCGTCTTGCTTTCGCCGTCCCAAACAGCCGAGCCTATCTGTCTCCCTGGACATCGAACCTTAATTCGCCTATGAAGTTTTGGACAAGTTGCTAAACTACCTTGGGTTTGAACCCCTGGGAAGCCCATCTCAGACTTTCGTCTGCGCTTCACCGTTCTGCACGACTATCCCCAAGCAACTTCCCGACCCTTGCAACCCGGACTCCAGAACCTCAGCCTCGAAATGCTATTTGCCCAATGTTGTTCCAAACAATTGAACCTGGATGAATTTCCTGCAGCTAAGACCCAAATGCCAAAATGATGATTCAAACGGCCTCCAAATTGAAAAATGGATTTCGACCCACGTGCTAAAAATTGACCTTCTCCCACATGAACCCTTTGTTGAGAAAATCCAAGACCGGGAGAAGTTGTCTGGGATGCCTTGCCTTGTTTTCCCTTCCAAACAACATTCTTCCAGGGGAAGTCCGGCCCCTGGGGCCCTGGTCACCCATTTTCCTTCCAGTATTATTGATATCAAGTGTTAGACTTTTCTTAAATGGAAATTGTGGATCTAACCTTCATTTACAAGGATTTGTTCAAGACTACGTTCTCATGTTTAATGTTGGTAACTCTTGTCTCTTTGTGCAAAATTTATGGAATTTGGTGCAGAGGCCTTTGGGGTAGCCAAGGACAAAGGAAAAAGAACTGCCAAAGCACCTCGGGGCAAGGAGGACAAAGAAAAAATGAAGTACCAGTTCTAGGGAGTGCCATTGCATTCTAAGATCACAACCAGTTGGAGGGATATCACATACACGAATATCAGACACGTCGATATTGATGATTTCACATGAAGAGTCAGAATAGAGCCAAAGACTGATAATGCAAGACTGATTAGAAGCAATGGACTTGCTAAGGCTGCAGGTTTCCCTCCCACTTTGATTGCCCCTGAGCTGGTGATGGCATGTCAGGAGGCGTACCAACTTGAAATGAGAACAATTATGGACAAAGATGGCAACATCCTAGTTGATATGTCCCCTCTCGGGATAATAAAAACCTTCCACATACCCGTCTTCAAAGGCATGGAGACCCCAACTATTCAGGAGTGCAAAGCATTGTGGAATTAGAATCCTTTGAAATGCAACAAAATTGATCAACCAGTATTGGTTGAAGGAGAGAGGGGGCAATGCCGCCAAGGTTCCTTAGGAGCTCTACCGCAGCAATTTCTTTGAAGACTACAATGATCTGGTTACCCTAATGAGCCGAGTAATGGTCCTTCCTATTGCGGCCTTCTTCTAGGAGTAGATGATGTATTTTATTGAAAAAATTCTTCGTGGGGATGATACAATGTTCCATTGGGGGAGATAATTAGTAATTGCTTCCATGAGCAATTCATGAAGATGAAGAAGACATCCAAATTCGATATGACATCCTACCTGGTATATTCACTTTTCGATCAGCGGTATTATAGTGGATTGCCCATGGTGCCTAATGAGACACTAGGAAGAGAGCTTAAGCCATATGACAAGTACCCTTAGCTGCAATACAAAAATTTCAAGAGGGATTACTGTAGGGTGAACGATGCCTTCACCGCCTATGTCATCCGGTTGCTTGGAGGTGATTTTTAGAGAAGAGTCTCTCACAGCGATAGGGCCCTTCTAAAGCACTACGCCTTCTTATTCATCGAGTTTCCCAAGTTCACCTACATTCGCACCTAGGGATTCACTAAAAGACCGGACAATCTACCTCAGTACTCTAATGACCGGATTATACTGTTGGAACTATCTTGGCAGTTGTGACATATACACAACATTCTAAGCAATAAGCATCTGGCGGGGACCCCTCACACTCAGCCAAGGAATGTATGAACTTCATACATCCCAATGCGTGGGCAATTCAGAGAAGGAGCTATCTGAGTACCACTTCAGGCCACATACAGCTCGACCACGGATAGACCCCTACAGTCACATTAGGAAAGCACTTGGACCAGAGTATGCCCAGCTCCACCATGTCAAGGATTTTTGGGCTAATTGCAAAGATGACCTTGAAGTGCGGGTATGGCATTATATGCATATGATTGCATACTTCATGAAAAGGGTGAACCTATGTCCGATCTCGGATTAACTTGAAGAAGAGGTGAGCATAGTGATCGACCCAAGATATAGTGCTATTGTAAATTTGACATTGCCTTTAATTGATTGGAACGAGCAAGAGGTTGATGACCTTGACATCCTTACCAAGCCCGTTGAAGCTCGAACAAAGGCATGGATCAATGGGCAGGTCACTCGTCTGAAGCAGCAGGGAGTTGCCTTGACATTCAAGGGGCTCGAAAGTGAACCCAATAGTTCTGATGGTGGGACAACTACTACTACAACTGGAGACATCCAAGTCCCCTCCATCTATCAGGTCGAAGAAGAGAAAGGAGGTTGATGAGCAGCAACCCAACCCAAAAGTGTACGCTAGAAAGGCCTCAAAGCACGAGCCTCCTAAGAAGCATAGAAGAACAAGTAGCATCATTGAGATGCCAGTAATACCTGAAGATCCACTCCACGAGGGCGAGGAGATGGAAGTTGATCCACCAAGATCTACATGTGCTTCATCTGCTGCTGCAACCGCTATTGCTATTGCCACCATCCCACCCATTTCACATGCAATAGTTGCTTACTCTCTGCCTACAGTGGAAATTGATGTCCACCTCACCTCCACTCCTCCAATTGTGTAGGTCATATCGATGGATTCATCCTCCGCCATTACCTCGCCAATTTCGTCATCCTCCATGTCTCCTTCCTTTTCTCTTTCAACTGCCGCCACTGTTGCTGTAATGCCTACCCTCGCTCTCCCAGAATCCTTTGTCAAGTATATGCTAAATGTGTTGTTTGAACTTTTGAGAATGTTTGCAAATCTAATGGTGCAGGCTGAAATTGCCCAAGCAATGGTCAACACCCCGGTTCCTCCTCCTATTGAGCCACCTAATATGGAGGCTACGATGCAAATCTCTGATTAGCTGGAACGACAACAACTAGAGGTAGTTGAGAGGTTGGAAGAAGAGGAATTTGAGTATCATGAGCACCCAGTATACGAACATCAGGTGATCGATGAAGTAGCTTAGGAGTCTTCTAGTGATGACAGCGAGGATAGGGGCATGAAAATAATTCAAGAGACAGTTGATCCAGAGCTTGATGTTGAATGGGCCAAGCAACTCAAGGAGATTGAAGACAAAGAGGTTGAAAGACCACCTATGGTTGAAGAAAGAGTTGCTACTTCAGAGACAGAGGGTAATAGGTCTCCTGCGGAAGGACATGATCAAACCCTCGAGCATGATGAAGAAACATCCTTCCACAAAGATAGACAAGAGGATAATCTTGAGGAATGTGGGCATGACCGAGATGAAGAAGAAAAGGATGCTGAAGGGGAGGACCACCTTGATAAACAACTACCCAACAAATCTCCTGTCAAGCGCATAATGCTCGTGCAAGATTCTGATGAGGAGAAGAAAGATACGAGAATTGAGAAGGAGACCCTCAATGATAAGGCCATTGAAGTCAGGGTGGAGGATAACAAAGATTGACATGGATCACCCAAGGAAGGGTCCCTAATGCCTGATTGGCTAGAAATGCAGCTGGAAAAATGGACTCCCACTCTGAAGGACCTAAAGGCAAGATTGGAGGCAATACTGGCTAGAGCTTAGATTGGTACCAAAAAGGAGAAAAATCCTAGAATCAGATCAAAGATAACAATGGATTCCTCCGGATCCAGGACTGTACAAATAGCTACACTAGTGGTTGGAGAACAAGGAATAAGCTATAACATTTCTACCATTGACTTGAGGGTGGCCACTAGAGAGCAGAAGGTTGACCATCTCTAGGAATTAGTCACCACAGTGGTGCACCTCATTCAGCAGGATAAGGTTTCAAAGGAAGAGCTTAAGGCATAGGTGGCTGATTTGATGACCTATATTCAACAATGGTCATGTCCAGAGGAACAACCCACCACATCATCGGCCCCACCGTAGTTGTTGTCCAAAGAACAAATTAACAAGCTGGAAAGGGTAAGGAACTTGGACAAGAACACGAAAAACTAGTTCTGACAGGTCTTGGAAATTGGGAATACGAGCATCAATTTGGCTGTTCGAACAACAAACAAGTTCTTAGAAGTACAAACATCTCTTGAAGGCAAGAGGCGAATCTGCATCGAGTTCCCAAAGAAGTGTGGAACTGCCTACCCTAAAATCGAGGCTATCCTCGCACTGCCAAGTGAGGTTTGGGAAAAGGAGTTTTCCTTCAAGGACAATGACCATTGGTTAATGGATGTGTGGAAGCAAGACTTCAATCATTGGAAGGAGAGGGTGGAACAGGTCCTTGAGCGAGTAACTTCGGATATCGAATGGCCTAAGGAGGCTCGAGGGGACTGTTTTTGATACTTGAATTTGATGACGATGTATGAGGTGCCCACTGTCAAGATCAATCCAGAAAACATAAAGCCTCACTTTTGAAAGAGGATGGAGGATGGGATGTCAGACGAGGTTACCACAGACTTTATGAGCTTTGCTGCCTGAGCTTTCTGCCATTTCGAGCTATTCAGAGACCATGTTGCCATGTATGACAAGGACTGGGAAAATCTTGTTAACAATTCCAAAGAATGGAGCTTCCAGGTGCTGAGATCTGACATCATTGAGGTCGACAAGTTTCAGTCGGTGGTCTTGAAATTCATAGAGTATGTAGCTTTGAAGAAGCAGGAGGGCGACCCTGTTATTAATGAAGAATTCCTAAAGGAATAGCTGTGGCAAAGAGTAATCAACAAAAGGATGAAAATGCTACAGTGCCACCACTAGAAGATAAAATAGGGATATGGACAAAGTGTATTTTAAAATGTAATATGTTTGGGGGTAGGTGAAACCTTGCTATAGAGTGAATCTTGGCCACACAATGAGATTGAATTTTGGCCACTCATTTTGCTTTTTGAAAACTATAAATAGGGGTCTCATCCTCTCATTTTGAGAGTTGAGTTGTTATAAAGACATGCTGCAAAAATTGCAATAGAAATACATTGACTTTGGTGCATTTCTAGATTTATTCTCATGTTTCATGATTCTTCTCCCATAAGTTAAAGATCTAGTTAAGTTTACTTTGTTGTTCTAGTTTCCTTTCAGTCAACTTTGATAGATCTAGTAATGTTGTCTT
Source organism: Sequoiadendron giganteum (assembly GCA_007115665.2). Taxonomy (NCBI): domain Eukaryota; kingdom Viridiplantae; phylum Streptophyta; class Pinopsida; order Cupressales; family Cupressaceae; genus Sequoiadendron; species Sequoiadendron giganteum. The sequence goes on from CM021101.1 coordinate 34,549,588, forward strand.
TGGTTGTGAAGATTCCTGCTGTGTCTATGATTTTCTTGTCCATACTTTTAGTCATTTGCTGCTGGTAGATGACTGTGCAAAGTTAGTCTGGAATCTGATTTTATAGCTGCTCTTTAAAATTTATCTTTATTCACATCTATATGGCGAATGAATGATGAAACATCTGCAGTCCTTAGAAGATAACATAGATTTCATGGCATTGTGAAATTTTTGATTAAGTGAAATTCTATATTAAGGAAATAGTCCACAACAGAAGCCTCCATGATCACTGTTCATCGGTAGTTGCAGGTCCAGAAACTCTCTCTCTCCCTTGCCCTTTTTTCCCCTTGTTTTTAAGAAGTAACCTATGCTAAGGTTCATTGCACATTGTAAAGCCAAATTCAATGATAAGATGGAGTTCAAGACTGTTGTTTGAACCTGCAACAAAAGTGCAGTAATTTCCTATCCGAAGAACTCTGTTCGTAGATCCGATTCTCCTAAAGCTTTGTCCACATAAGATCACCTTGTGATTCCAAAAAATCACATCATAAATCAACTGATATATTCCAAGCACCATCATGACCTGACATCGGAGAGACCTTGGGATAGTGTTCTGCAATCTGATTGTGAAAGATTGTATTTCAAGAGAGGTGATGCACCTATGCATCGCCTGTGTTGAGAGGTGCGTAAAAACACATCAACAATGGGGTCTAACATGGATCACATAAAGGAGTTAAAATATCAGTTATCAAATTCATTTGATATGAAGGATTTGGGGGCAGCAAAACAAATCCTTGGTATGAAGATTACAAGAGATAAGAAAAATAGAAAATTGTTTCTATATCTCAGGCTGATTATATGTTGAGAAGGTTTTGTAGAGATTTCATATGGAGAATGCAAAAGCTATTAGCACACCTTTGCCTAGTCATGTTAAATTGACTAAGTATATGTGTCCAAAGACACAAGAGGAGGAAGAAAAAATGTCCAAGGTACCATATGCTTTAGTTGTAGGCAGTTTAATGTATGCCATGGTATGCATGAGACCATATATTGCACATGCCATAGGAGTTGTTAGCATGTATATGAGTCATCCTGGAGTTGAGCATTGGAATGCGATAAAACAAATTCTTAGGTACTTGAGAGGTACATCTAATAAATGTTTATGTTTTGGGGGATTTAATATAGATTTAAAAGGCTATGTTGACTCAGATTTGGCAAGGGATATAGATACTAGGTGGAGTACCATAGGTTATGTATTTATAGTTGGTGGGACAACACTGAATTGGATTTCTCATTTGCAAAAGGTGGTTGCTTTATCCACCATAGAGGCAGAGTATGTTGCTGCAATAGAGGCAACAAAGGAGATGATATGGCTGAAATTTTTCATGGAAGAGTTGGGAAAACAACAGGCTGAAAATCACTTGTTTACAAACAACCAGAGTGCTATACATCTTGCAAAGAATTTTGCCTTGCACTCTAAGACCAAACACATATAGTTGAGATATCATTTCATTCGGTCGATGTTGGAGGAAGGATAGGTAAAGCTAGAAAAGATACATACAGATGCCAATCCAATAGATATGTTTACAAAGGCAGTGACAAGGGAGAAGTTGAGCTCCTCTTTAGCTTTAGTTGGTCTTCATGGTTAGAAGTATAACAAAGCAGCAAGGTCCAAGGTGCTTATTTCCAGTGGGAGCTAAGTGCAGCGGTGTCATCCAAGATCAGTCTCCAAGTGGGAGATTGTGTTGGTATGGAGCCTGATCAGTCTCCATGTGTGTATTATTGGTACGTGGTAATTGATCATTCTATACTGTACACTCTTTGGTACTGTACACTCTTCATGTATCCTCGCCGAAAAACAAAAAAAGCCAACTTTGTAAACCCTAATTTTTGGAAGCTTCTAAAAACTTATTTTAAGCAGTTGGGATGGGGAGTTGTAGAATGGCATTATTCACAATATTGTAATATGTGTTGCACTGGATAATAAAATCGTTGGATGACTGCGGCTTTGTGGATGTAGCCCAGATTGGGTGAACCACGTTAAATTCTTTGTGTTGTCTTGTTTTTGCTATAATTTTTTGTGTATTTTATTTCTCTATTTTATTGTTCAAATCTGCATTTAACTTGTTAGATATATGCCTTCTAACCCTAACAATAACAAACAGTCAAACTTTTAATTTTTTCAAAAACTTGCCTAGGACATAGCTGCCCTAGGTGCCATAGTCCTAACCTTTTTAGCTCAATTTTTTTTCAAACATCTATCTCTATGTTTTTGTTTGTTTCTGCTCTTTGATTTTTGTTTTTGAGTGTTTTGTTGTGATTTTTTGACTCTTTAGTATTCATAGTGGGTACACGTATTTTTAAAAAAATTGTATAAGTTTCATGACCTGGTGTCCTATTGCCAATACCTTAGTGAGACGTAGTTGTAGACTTATGGCATCCTACGTTGTTGTTACATCCGATGTGGATCCTGAGTATTCCAACTCTTTCATATAAAGTGTTGTCAATACTCAACCCATTTTGGAATCTATCCCTAATGCTACAATACCAATGACAACTTTACAATCACCTATTTTTATGAATGTTGAGATTTTTGTTGTTCATGTCCTTGAAGATAAATTGAAATAATTAGAAAAAAGATTTAGAAAGAACTTCAAGACTTTGTGAGTATTGAATATCTAGCTAGTATAACAACTCATATAATATATAACATAAGGAAACTGATTAATAATGATCAAGGATTAGCGATTTTGTGTAGCCTAACCAATATAGTTTATGTTAATATACCTACAATTGCTAGTTGCACTCAAGCTTTAAGATACACTCAAATTCAAGGAGGAAATCAAGTCTCCCTTCCTACAACCATAGCCTCTATTCCCACATATACAAACCCAACTATTGCTTCAACAATACAGTAAAGAATTGGTATAACTCCAACATTAGGCCTTTTCACTAGAAATCCTTATGGTTTTGGATCTTCACATGTGACACCTTAAGTTTAATACCCTCTCATAAATTTATAACATAGTTGTCTATGAAGCACTTACACAATCCCACCATATTCATGACATTCCCAAAACATGTTAACCAATGACTCGATCATCAACCGAATTTTGCAAAAGGTAACCATACATCAACAACAAATCTCAACTAGGATTCAAAATTGCAAGAATCTAAAAAATGACCTATACTAGGATTCATACACCAAAACTAGCGTATTAGTCCAGTTAGGGTTTTTTAGAAATTCCAAGTCTGAATCTGGTCATCAATGTCTACTCTATAATATCCCAATTGATTTTTGGTTTCGAAACCTTGATTTACAGCCTATAGAAGTCTTCCAAGTTTCTCCAATGCAAGGTGACAACTTTGACAACTTTCTCCAAACTTTCTCTTCAATGTGTCCTCAACTTAGAACTACAAATCACACATAAAAGAGAGGGAAAAATATTGTTTTGTTAGTAGAAAGGGGTTTTCCTTGGTCAAACCCTATTTTCGTAATCAAACCTTGAAATGAAATGAAGTAGGAATGGAGAATGATGAATGAACAAAATATGATATTGCAACTCACCAAGCACTAACAATAAAGTGATGCAAACATTTATGAAGTGGCTCCAATGGATGTAGATCTTGACTCTTGCTTGAATAGGATATATCATGAATGGAATGCTAGCTTGAATCATGAAACCCTATATCACAATTGTTAGATCCAAAACAAACATGATGTATGATGCTTGAATAGTGCTCTAAATCACTTGATAATCTACCCTTGAATACTCTTGAATGCTCTTGTAAACACTTGAGTGCTCTTGTGAGCTCAACTTTTCTATAAGAATGCTCATTCAACTTGCTAGGTGTAAAATGAGTGAAAGAAACTTGTATTTATACTTAATTTTGCACAAATTCCCAAAATTATAACACTACAAGCCGACATCAGATCTAGGAGGATAAATTCCCACCAAGAATTTGAATTAATTTTGAATTTGGACCACATGGGACTCATATGCCCAAGGTGGCGTATGAGTCCCATTGGGCATAAATTATGGGACCATTTTAAAAAATGCTTAGAGGTGTAAAATTTAGATTTGGACCCAAAACCTTAGGTGGGACCCATACACCCAAGGTGGTGTATGAGTCCCATACCACTAGATCTAGGCCACACAATCTAAAAACACTTAAATTATGATTGAATATTGATTTGTGTCGGGATCATCCTCAAAAAGATGCATTAAATGAGCCTTGTGGATGCAAAATAAGGCCAATTAAAGCATAAAGAAGCCCAATTATTTAATAAAACCCTAGAAAAGTGTGAAAGTGTGTTACAACACTTTACAACACTCTAAAATAAGGCACAATTAAGTTCATCTAGTTCACAAGGGCCCAAGACTTAATGTGAATATGTTAGACATATTACAACACCAAATCAAGGCCACGTTAGGGAGTACTTTTTCTATCATTACACTTTGTATGAGAAGTGTTTTTGGCTATATTTTCTTTTCTTTACATTATTTCTGATAGATTTGAAGATACATGTATTGTGAGGTTTGCTTTCTAGAGATAGGTAAGGGGTTTGGTGAAGAACTCAATATGGATAGTTGCCTAGATAGTTCATGATACTATTACCAAGGACTACACCTTTACGACGGTCGAGGAGACAACCTATCAAGGGTGGTTGTCTAGTAATTATGGTCTAGACCAAGTTTTATACCTTTATGAGGGTCGAGGAGACAACTTGGAGGGTTATTGTCCAATAAATATGGTATATAATTTAGAAGGTTCATGGGAGGAAGAACTCGAGAATTTGGCTTGGAGCTTCTAGAGGAGTTCCACCTGATTTAGGATTTGTTTCTTTAGAAGGAAAATCTTCTCAAGAATGTATACATATTTTGTAGTCAACAAGTTTTGTTAAATGTAAGCCTTAAGGGAGGGTCCCTTGGCAAAGTGAATAAGATATTTTAGGGGGTACATTTGTAAGAACAATGTAATAAGGGGGGAAGTTAGCATAATCAATTATATTACATTGTTAGTAGCTAGTAGCATCGAGAAGGTTAATTATTCAGTAGGTTAACTAACTGTTTCAGTTAATAGTTAAACCGCTTTCCCTTCATCTGTCGCTTTGATTTATCCTTTATATTGTATATGTTCTTATATTGTTTGTATTATATTGAATATAATCAATTAGGCATTTACCCCTTCAAATAAATGTGCTTACACACCTTATAATTGTCATAGAATCTATCATAACTAACAAAACTTACAATGTTCATATAATTTATCATAATTAACAACACTTACAACTATAAGAGAATCTATCATTACTAACTAATAATATATTTTCCCCTTACAACATATCATAATCCAACTTGGGAACCTAGATTACCCATGAAAATGTGTTCTCCAACACTTGTCCAACGTATCATAGAATCCACCTTTTATGCATCATAACTTGTCAAAGTAATTTGTCAAACAGTAATTACAAGATGTTGATACATGGCTAATACTCTCTACCATATTAAAGTGGGATGCTTATCTTCCCATGTGGGGACACAAACATCCTTGTCACCTCTTGTGTCACCTACTATCCTAATGACAAATCATTATGCGAATTCACACTAAATGATAAACTAAGATGATCAAGAAAATACAACATAGGCTTAAATAAATATAATATTAATTAAATCAATGCTAGGAAATGCTAAGGTTGAGACACCTTAATTCAAAACATATCCCCCAATTGTTGAAAAACTTAGTAGAACCAATTTGAACATGATTTAAATATTATTTCTCCAAGAGGCCCATGGAATTAGAACATCATCTAAAACTATATGTGTTCACAAGATTTGTCGATGTATTTTCAACATTCATCAAAGTGTCCAATTGCTCCAACTTCACTTTACCATATTCCACCATATCATAAAAAAAATAGAATTGAACATTAATAAGATTTGTTCTGGCATGCAAAGTAGCATTCTCTTATAATAAAATGACACTCTAACTATCACATTGGGGAAACAATTAAGAACTAGGGAAACAAACATCTATTATTCTATCATGTTACTTATATTTTTAAAGTAAATTGAAAATTAGAAGGAATTGAGAGTTGCAACACAACAATTTTTATTAGAAAAAATCCCTTGTAAGGGATAAAAAATACAATTGGTAGAGGCAATTTCTCTATACCTTAGTGTGTTGCTTAGCATAGACAAGTACAAAGTTTTGTAGAGCCTATATAAATCCTATCACCACATAATTTTACTTCTAAGAGATACACCAATTTAATTCTCCCTTTCTCTCTTCCCTTGAACTCCTACTCAATTTGTATAAAGTGTTGGAAGACTCCTTCTGTTTGTAAAATACCTTATTTTTCCCATTCAAGTAAATCGTATTGCGACACTTTTGATATCACCATTATTGATAATTTGCACCCATCATCCTATAAAATCCTTAAATTTTGCATATGGAACTGGAATTAGGTATTTGTCTATTTTGAAGTTGTTCAATCAGAAAATGCATATATAACCATATTAAAAGTTTGATTCCCTAAATTATATTTTTTGGTCCTATAACATGTTGAAGTATCTTTTCCCTAAAGAATGACTTTTACTAATAGATTCAACATAGATTATTTCTACATAATAGCATCATACAATGTAATTTTACCACTTGTTCTACAATTACAAACTTCTCCATTGGAATCGTTAGGAAGTATTGCAAACATATATGATAATATCACATTTGAAATTTTTGTCAAGGAAATCAATATTAAAATACCAAAATAATCACAACATCAACCTAACATTGATTTAAATTTAACCCAACTATGACCATAATATTTCAACATTAAAGCAACATTAATGTTCATGGTAATTATTTTAGTTTAAAATCAACGAAACTTTAAATTAATTTACTTTAGAACTCAAAACTATTCCAAATGTTATTGTAGAAAAGCATTTTTAGCTACAATTCATGATCTTTGAGATTCTCATGTAAGTTTTATATTCATTTTTTAAAAATTGATTCATATGAAAAATGCATGGTGTTTATTAAAAATGCATTTTGCAGGAATTTTAGTGTAGTTTTTATCATTAAGAATGTATAATAAATATTTTTTTTGTCTTTTTTATGAAGATGTAATAAAATTGAATTAAATATTTTCATTTATGTGAATAAGAAAATCACTCTATTTAAACATCTTTTAATCTAATAACCAAACATTCAATAATAATTTTATACCTTATCCATATAAAAAAGAAAAAAAAATTATGAATATTCATCCTATTTTAATTGACGGGAAGAAGTCTTTATTAATGTAAAATATTAAAAAATTGTATACAATAGTATAATTGCTGCTATTACATCCGTTTATGGTCATCAACTCTGCACTAGTTAATGTTAAAGGCAGGGGGTTGGGCTTATAGCCCCAGCATCAACTGCAGTCACTTGTGCATTCTTACACAAAAATTGAGCATCTTCTTTTCCACCGTTATAGTTTAAATTTATATAGTCTACTTTGATTCCTTGACAAGGCACGCTTTGGCTGCATTCAAATGCAACTGCAGCATTTGTAGCCGATGTTCCAGTTATATTCTTGTATAGCACATTACTGATCTTCACACCAGAATTTCCCTGCAAATATATAACAACAACAGACATAAAATTACTGCCATCATTAACTGCAACTGTTGAAGCTTATTTTGTACTAAAATCAGATAATATATAGTTAATATACCTTCGTAGGAATTCCATTTGGAGAATAATATTGGTCAATTATAACAGGATTTTGTACGTTGTCCATTTTTACATTTTGGAATGTTATACCAGTTGCAAAACCATTCCCTCCCTGGCAGGTTTTGATCCTTACTCCATTCTGTGTGTTATGAAAAGAAACTCCACTTACTGTTATGTTCTTCACAGCAGCAACAACGTTATCTTCACCAGGACTTCCAACACTTCATTACATACAACACAAAACCAAAATTATTTCGCTACCCAACATTGGTTTCCAAAATATCAATTTATGCAACAAAAAAAACCTATATTTACGAGTCCTGCATATTATTACCTGATTCCATGCCCTGGCCCACATGTAACCCCTTCAATGGCAACATTGAAAGATCCTGGTCCCATAGAAATACAGTCATCTCCTGAAAATGGATAGTAAAGTTACTTTATTAAGAATTCCTTCAACAAATAAATACGTGATTAAAATTGATTCATTCATCAACAATATATTCAGATCCATGACCTAAAAATAATTCATCGTATGAGTTAACAAAAGTTACCTGTTCCTACAATGATGTCTCTAATTTTAACGTTGGAAGACTGCCCCATGTGAATTCCATCAGTATTGGGACTGTCACCCGGAGCCTTAATAGTCACACCTTCAACCTCAACGTTATTGCAAGTATCGAAGTTTAAATGAAATTGCTTGCTGTTGATTGAAGTGATCTTTCTCACTATGGTATTCATGTGCCCGTAAATCTCAATGTCTGTTTACCGAAAATAACAGATTCATTAGTTACTACAAATTATTGGTTCCAAAAGAAGAGGTGTGGAAAGGTGTAGAAGTAGTACGAGAGAGTTAGAAGTAGTACCGTGGGTCCAATCTGATTTGTCTTCTGCTCATGCAAAATATATAAAATCATAGTCAGCTATAGAAAATTATTTATAGAAGATCAATTTTACAAGCTATCACAACGCAAGAATTCTCCGGCGAATAAAACGATTCATAAAAGAGAAAAATATAATACTACAGTTGGTTTTTATTAATTTAGTATAGCTTTGCCAGTTGGGTGATAGGTTTGGATTGCCACCCACAGACTTTTTATATCAATACTTGTATTTGAAGAAAGAAACTCTTTCCATATAATATGGAAATTTTAAAGTCTTTTAGAATTAATTATATATAAGAATATGTTGCATTCGAATTCCCCTCTTTCATACCTTTCCATTCATCTCTGTCCACCAAGAAGCTTCTCGTCCATCTAAAATTCCCCCACCTTCAACAGTTAAGCCAATCACATTCATGAAATGCAGCCAATAATTTTTGCTGTTTTCACTCCACAAGCTATTGTCTGTAGAAGCAATAAGCTTCCCAGTTACCTGCTCAGAAGTAGAGCACATCAGGAAAAAAAATCTACCTTTTTGGAGTTAAACCAACGCGACCGAAATTGCAAAGATTTTTGTGGTATTTTTTCAGTCTATTCAAACAGTCGATAGAAATATATGAATTTCTTCAGAATTAGATACTTCACCTGCATTGTAATTTTATCATTTTGACATGGCCCCTCAAAGGTAACTGGATTGATCAGAAACGTTAGTTTTGGGACATATACAACTGACGACCCAGTTGAAGAACAGGCAGCATTCCAAGCTGCTAGAAAGGCCTGCATTTCACGAAATACAAATTAACGAAAGAACAGGAGTAGTGATAATGAGAAATCTCATCTAATTTCGATAAACATTATTCATTTGAATCCTTCCACCATACCGAGCTATCGTCTGTTTGTCCGTCAGCTTTTGCACCATAGCTAAGAACATTAAATATATTTTTATAGTTCTGGCTGGCCAAGTGTCTGACAGAACATACAGCAGGCATATTCGATGAGAACACAAGAAGAATAAACACAAACATGAACATAAACAGCTTCATGTTTTTCAGTACAATACAATCCACAGCTTATAAGAAAGCCTGCAAACACTGAGCTTTGAAAAACTTAGATGGGGAGACACGATATTGACGACGAGCTCAGCAATTAGTGTAGCTTAAATAGATGTGGGAAATACAATATTTGATAGCTTAATTAAGTCTGCGGCCACCACAATCAGCCGAAGGGAAGAGTCGCTTTAGGAGGAAGGAGCCAAATTTAAATGCATGCATTTGTGGCTGAATTCGAGGATTAGGATTATCTCACAGTCCACCGTCATATACCAAAACATAACTTTTGTACACGGTCATTAATAAATTCAGGGAAAAACCTTGCTACTCTTAGATTTGTCATTAAAGCAAGAACAGGCATGATTTTTAAATTTTTTTAAGGAGTAAACCTGGCACTGATATGTCTGCAAGACTTCAAATATATTTCACCATTATTGACAAATTCTCTTTGCAAAAATATCTTGTATGAATATGCTAAGTTGTTATCACAAAAATAAATATTGATCCTTTCTCTTATTTCAATTCTAATAACATTTATATGTATATCTATAATGCTTAGCATGTCACTAATGTTGCTGCCACATGTTTTTTTGTTATGACATTTGTTAACAATGGTTTGTTTTGTTGAGGCCTATGACATTGATCCTCAACCAAAGTGAAAGATGTATCTAGAGGCACTATCAATGATCCCTACCCAACCATTGCCAATGTAATTGATTAATTGATTACCTTAAATTTATTAGATGCAGAGTATAAAATACCATGATATTTATGTCATCTAAGGATTATTTTTCTAGCTAGAGCATGTGATTTTTTTTGGTGTTTCCATAAACTTCCATATTAAGTTAATTCTATATATTATTTCAAGCCTTCTGACTACCAAAAACTTGATGTTTTCACTTGTCTTTTGTATAATGTTGTATTGGTGTCATTATCTTCTTCACTCAATATTGAACCTATGGCCATAGGCACGCAGATTTTTATTTTTAATTCAACCTCCTAAACATATTCAAAATATTATTGACATATTTTATTCTAAAAGAAAACCATCATTTACTTGATTCATTTCAATAGTTTTAAAATATTTTATCAATCCCAAATAAATTATCTCAAACTCTTTCTTCATTATTAATCGTTAATTTTCCTATAGATATAAACTCATCAACATATAAACATATGATCAAAATCTCAACTTTTTTATTCATCTTGATAAAAAGAGTTTGTTAACTTTTATATTTGCTAAAATCATTTTTCAAGATGTATGAATCCGTGTGCTTGTATTGTAAAAAACCTACAAGATAAAATATGTTGAACATAAAAAAACTATAAAAATGAGAGAAAAATAATGATTTTATTATCTTCATAGCACCAATTTTACATGGAAAACAATAGATTGAGCATGCACTCCAATTAAAAATATCTAAGATACTTTCCATATAAGAATTCATCACAATATATAGTTTTGTCGAAGATAACTATTACCATCTCATGCATGTGAGATAAATACCTTATCCTAAAAACTAGTGGGGTGACTTACAAAGTATATGCATCATTTCATTAATCATATGTAAGGGTGAAATACAAATAATATCCACCTAACTTTTACTAGCTAACATAAAGTCTAGAATGGGGTACATAATATTCCATCCCCTTTTGGACAACTTTATTATCAAAGCTTGAAATAAGAAATCCTAGAGAGAACACTAGTAGGTTCCCATGCAACATCATTAGGTTGTAGGTCCTTACACAAGACAAAAATTCTCAATAGAATGATTGCAAAAGGTTATTAGTGCATTTTTAAAAAATAGCCCTAAATTCTAAAAATAGTGAGCCTTCCTCATCCTACTTAAGTACAAATCCTAATAAATCTCTTGAGATAAGAGAAATTAAAAATTAGGCAGATTTAAGATGGTGGAAGTGCCAAATTTTATGTCATATCACCTATGCATTGGATTACCTGATAGGGACCATAAATTTTGGGAACCAACTAATGACCATGTTTTTGTCTAAATGAAAGTTTCTTGAAGGGATGGAAATGTAAAAAAACCCAATCACTAATGTGAAAAGTGCATGTTACCCTATGTTTATTCACCTACCATTTAATTTGATTTTGGACCAATATTAGATTGGCCTTAGGTAGTCAAGAGATGTCTTCACTCTTAGAAAAAATATTTCCAAGTATTACAACATTAGAAGAACCTAAAATATAAGCATACAAGGAGGTTGGGAGAGTAACATTGGGGGTATTAAAAGGGGTCACTTTGGAAGCACTATGACAAGTGGTATTGTACCACCACTTAGTAAAAGGTTCTATTTGATTCGCTATACTTTTTCTCAAACATAAAAGAATACAAATAATTCTCAATATAGTTATTTCCAATCTTTGTTTGATCATCCACTTGATGATGCATAGCTAAAATTATGTTCAAAGCAGTACATCATGCAACTTAAATAACTCTTTCTAGGATTTTCTATTAAATTATGGATCATAATTATTGATGATAGATAAAGGCATCTCACAGGGTTTGAAGGTTGAATCCAATAATTGTTGATCAACCATATCAGTAGTCTAAGGGTTCAAGGTAATGCATAAAATAGGTATATTTGGTCAAGTGATCCACCACCACCAAGATGATCTATTTACCACCTAAGAGTGGAATTCCAATAATAAAATTCATTGAAAATATTAGTATAATAATTATTAGAGATATGAAATGAATACAAAATTGTAAGGCATGGAGATTTCCCCTTTTATACTTAGATTAGATTCAACTAAAAATGGCTTAATAAATTTCTTGAGGTTGCTTGAAAGAAATATGACCTCAAATGCTCATAGGTGTTGAAGAATCCAAAATGTCACCAACATGGGAGGAGTGAATTCTATTAATAACCAAGTCTTGAGCACCAATTTTGAGATTAAATAAATCTAATTTTATATAATTGATGACTTAGCATATCCAACAAAAATATAACACATACTATAGATCTTGTTCTAACTATTAGATGATATCTTTAAATACAAGGTCAGTAGCTCATCTATTATGGATCTTATCCATCTGATTTGTAAATAATATGGAAATAGAAAATATGGAGATTTCCTCTTCATATTGGTGTGAAAGGAAATCTAATAATACATTTTCCTTATCCTTATTATGAAAAATCTCAATCATATACTTATTTTTTCCACTAAATTTTTGTTTAGGAGAGGTCACTCTTTTCTAAGAAAAATATTTCAAATTATGATGATTACTTTTTATTGAGAACTTATGGAGTAGTGAATACCTATGTCATTATTAGATAATATGGAGGATATCTAACATTTATTTTTCATGTGGTTAAATTTAGTTATATTTACATAGTTAATTACTTACCATTGAATGTTAGGGGCCAACCTTCTTATACCAATATTACACCTATGCCTATGCCAAAGGAATCACATTCTAGAGTGATTTTTTTAAATATTTGGTAGGGAAAAATTTAGAAAAATGCATGGTAATTTTGATCACGTTAAAGGTCACCTCTATTTATTTAGAGCCATTAAAGGAGATCCTTTCTAGAAAAGTGGTCAAGGGTATAGGAATTTTACCATAATTATGAATACATTTATAATAGTAACCTATCAAGTCTAAGTGTGTCACTAAAAAGTGTAGCCTTGACACTTTTTGCTCATTTGGACCTTTTCCCTTGGATTTTGGCCTAGTTTTGCTTTGATATAATGTTCTAATGTGGCCAACACATTCACATTAGGCCTTGAAATCTTTCAAATCAATAACAACCTAATGGTGTTTTACAAAGGTGTTGTGAAGTGTTGTAACACATCTTTCCATTTTTCTAAGACCCTTTCAACACAATTCACCTAAATAAACCCTTTTTACCTCTTTCCAAGCCTTGTGCCAAAGTGTTGTAAGGTGTTGAAATACATTTTCACACTTTCCTAGGCTTTTCATCACTAAATCAACCATTTCTTATGTTAAATTGGCCCCTTAATGTACTTTTAGGCCCGACTTAAGTGTGTTTCAGGAGAGAAGCCCAATAAACATCATTAAACACCACTTAATTCCCGACCACCACTTGAATTTGTCCAAGTGGGCTAGGTCACCACCTTGGGTGACCTAGTCCCTTTTAACATAAAAATCAAAATTAAAGCAAATTTCAAGCGGTATTTTACCTCCAAAACGCTAAGGTCGGCCTATAATGTGTTATTTTTGGGGAAATTAGGGCATAACATGTATGAATAAGGGTTTTTATCCTGATTCTTCCTCTTCCTCTTCTATATCATTCTCATTCTATCTTCACAAGCACTCACGCAATCAATCTTCTCAAGCAAGCATTCAAGCACATAGCATTTTTAGACATAATCCATTGGAGCTAGTTCTTGCATGTCTTCAAACTTCTTCAACAAGGATTTGGTGAGTGTTTACATTTAAATTCTATTCAATCATCTTTCCTTTCCTATTTCATTTCATAATTTAGGGTTTCATTACCAAAATGGGGTTTGACTAAGGCAAACCCCCATTCTCTAACCCTAACCCCTTTGTCTCCTCTTTGCATGTGTGTTTCACAAGTTTTTGTATGTAGATTTTTCAAAGAGAAAGGTACCAAAAAGGTGTTGTTAACTCATCAAAGTCACCCAAGTCAACAAAGCCCTAGTTGAAGCTTGGAGACCTCTTTTAGCCCATTTTTTGCAAAATCTGAACTAGACACCTATTAGAAATTGAAGTGCATACTGGAGGCTCCCATATCCACTTTCAAATTCCCAAAAATTCAGAAGTGGACTAAATCTCCAACAATGGCAACCTAGTCCCTCTGAATCTATTTTTCGGGGATTTTTGTAGATTTAGACACCCTTTTGCTAGAAACCTGTTCCGATAAAGTTTCCTGGGAAGAGGACTAGGTCGCCCATTCTAGCGTAAGTGTCCCAGTAAGCATTTTAAATAGATTCCAAAAGTTTCTTGAGCTCCTCTTCATCAACCTTCAGTTTCCAAGTGCACCATTTTTGTCTCTTCTAGTTTCTTTACAGATTGCATGCATTCTAGATCATTTTTAGGTTATTTTACATAATGCTTTCAATACATTTGCATTTGATTAGTTTACATTTCATAGTTAGTTCATTTTATTTCATTGCAACAATTAGGCACACACATCACACCCATTTCCAAAATTCCCAACTCCTTTGAATGAACTCACCAAAAACATATCATTAATGTGAAAGAGAGTCATTCTTCCACCTTGCTCGTAGGTGAAAAACCCTAGGAACCAATTGGAGAATCCTCTTTCCCTAATTGCATCTCTTTTTGGCGGCTCACTAAGAAACCATGTAATATTTTGAGTTTCTTAGGGTTTAGAGGAAACAAGGTATTCAAAACACGCTTCCTACACCAATTTTATGAGGAGAGATTTATATTTTTTCTTTCAACTATTACAATATCAAAGAAAAACAATATGAAGAATATTATCTAACAAAACTGAAAATATCATGAATCGAATGACACGATATACATGGAGAAAAACCTTTTGGGAAAAGGCCCCACACTCCAAAATCCTTCTTAATGTATTAGGAATAAATGATGTTTTACAATCACCTACAAATAAATTATTCTTCATGGAGTATATAGTGTTGATTATGGAGCTATTCTGATAACATAATAATACCTACAAAAATAACATATGAAATCCTATACCAAGAAATCTAATATATAGAGAATACAAGTATGAAGGTAACTTCTAGAATAATATACAAGAGATGATCATCTAAATCCACTTGGCATATTTTTCCACCACCTCCAAGCATACAAATGATACTTGTACAATTTTTTTTGAATATTTATTCAAACATCCAAACTTGGGTATCCCATTTTTACTCAAAATAGGTATAATAATGTTAGAATAATCAATTATATTACATTGTTAGTAGCTAGTATTGTCAGGAAGGTTAACTGTCTAGTAGGTTAACTAACTATTTTAGTTAACAACTTTAAACTGCTTTCCCTTCATCTGTTGCTCTACTTTGTCCTTTATATTGTATTTGTTCTTATATAGCTTGCATTATATTGAATATAATTGATCAGGCATTTACCCCTTCATATGGTATCAGAGCTACACCTATGTTGTCTTTGAATCCAAATGATGTAATCTTATGCTTCTAATGGTGATATCTGTGTGAAATGTTTGAACCATTGTAGAGACCCATGTTATTACTATTCCCACTCAACAATGAAGATGATCTAGGAAGGGTGTCTAATTGTGTGGCAGTAATGTACCTGGGCATTTTGAAAGGAAATGGGGTATTGGTCCCTGCATTGCTTGATTTAAAATAGTAGATATTTTCCCAAGCATCCAATGGAAGTGTTGAAATATGTGAGGTATGGCGTAGATCTGTAGATGACACCAATAATATCTTTGTAGTTGTGCACAATTGGTTGATGATAGCTTCATGTGACTCATTAAATCTGTGATGATAAAGGTGTCCAAAATCTCTGCAATATAAGTGATCAATTATTTGGTGTTTCAAATTTTTGTAGGCCGATATGTGATCTGCTAGCATGTTAGATGTTGATGCTTGCAAAAAGAACCTGGTGAAGTGGAGGAAAAGACATGGTGTAGAATCTATGAAATGAGATGTAGAGTTTATGCTACTATTGAGCATTTTCAAAAGTTATGATGCTTCTTGTAGATGCAATGGAGACTGATTAATTTGAATGAGTTATTGAGATCAATCTAGCGTATTGGCTATAGAATGTGGATAATGCAAAGTGTTTTATTAGATGTTGGTGTCCATCTATCCAAGATTGGTGATATAAGGTTGGTGATTTGAAGATTTGTGTTTAATGAATCATTGTCAAAGTACAAGGTCTTGTTCATCTTATGAATGAATTTGTGGAATTTTAAGTGAAGTATTTCAAACTTTATTATATCTCATAATAGTGTTTTGATGATTTTGTATTTTCAAGAGAGTGAATTTCATGAAACATGAAAATGGAAGTTTAATCTCATGTATGTAAAGTATGCCTTTGTGCATTGGTATTTTAGTGAGGGTATAGAAGAAGGAGAGTTATCTAGAGGCCAAGCAGATGAAGATCCATCAAATTTTCCATTAAAGTGTAAGAAAAGCACTCATTTGCAATATATGAGGATTCATAAATGGGTACATAATCATTTTCATGTGCCTCCTAATAGTTGTAACTTGGAGGAAAGTTGCTTTGAAAGAGAATATGTAACTTAACTTACTTTTATGAGTGTTGTAAGTTATCTAAAATATGCCATTCAAGTAATCCATCTTCTTACTTTTGGTGCTTGGGAAAGTGCATTCTAAAACATTAAAACAATTGTTGAGTATCTTGTAGATGCATTTATCATTATTACCAATGGATCTTCAAATATTCATGCTTGGAATTTTGGGGCTATCTTTGCTACACCTGATGAGGCCTCCAAAGACTCATTGAAGATATCAAATGGATAAAGAGTAGCATGTGATTGGAGACTGGTGGCACCAGACGATGGAGGAATTTACATCATCTCAAGTTAGCTTCTCATTTTGAGATGATGCTTTGTGAAATAATGAAAAAATGGATTTGCTTTCGTATAGTATAGGACATAGAGAAAACACACTTCCCAATCATTTCATTGAAGAGAAACCCTAAAGATCTCAATCTAAAGTATATAAAGGAGAAAGCGATCTTGCAATAGGGTTGTCCTAGGGTCTAAATGCAAACTAATGAGGGTTTCACCACCAAGCTAGGGCTTAGAAAGACAAATGAAATCCAAGATGTAATACTTATTTACCTAATGCAATGCAATCTTTTACTAAATGACCTAAAAATACATGTAAAACAAAACAAAAAGTTGTAAGATGAAATGTGTGCACCTAAAAATATGAAGGAGACTAGATGAAGGCTTGAAATGCTAAAATATTGATTTTGAAGTATGTTGGGACTCATACACTAGTCGAGGTGATTTAGTCCCAGATTAGGCTTTATGGGCAGAAATTGAAATCTGGCAAAAGGGTGTCTAAAACTGCAAGAATTTGAAAAATGACCTATACTGGGACTCATATGCTAGAACTGGCATATCAGTCCAGTTAGGGTTTTCTAGAAATTCCAATTTTGAATTTGGTCATCAATGTCTACTTTGTAATTCCTAATTGATTTTTAGATCTGAAACCCTAATTTGTAGCCTCTAGAAGTCTTCCAAGTTTCTCCAATGCAAGGTGACAACTTTGACATCTTTGAACACTTTGATAACTTTCTCCAAAATTTCTCTTCAACGTTTCCTCAACCTAGACCTACAAATCACACACAAAAGAGAGGGAAAATTTTGTTTTGTTAGTAGAAAGGGGTTTGCCTTGGTCAAACCCTATTTTGGTAATCAAACCTTGAAATCAAATGAAGTAGGAATGGAGAATGATGAATGAACAAAATATGATGTTGAAACTCATCAAACCCTAACAATAAAGTGTTGCAAACATGTATGAAGTGGCTCCAATGGATGTAGATATTGTATCTTGCCTAGATAGGATAGATCTTGAATGGAATGCTAGCTTGAATCATAAAACCCTACATTATAATTGTTAGCTCCAAAACAAACATGATGCATGAAGACTTTGACATGATGCTTGATGCTTGATGCTTGAATAGTGCTCTAAATCACTTGATAATATTCCCTTGAATACTCTTGAATACTCTTGTGAACTCAAATTTGCTATAAGAATTCTCATTCAACTTGATAGGTGTAAAATGAGTGAAATAAACTTGTATTTATACTTAATTATGCAAAAATTCCCAAAATTAGAACACTATTGTAAGTCGACATTAGATCTAGGAGGATAAAATCCTGGAAAGAATTTGAAATAATTTTGATTTTAGGCCACACAGGACTCATATTCCCAAGGTGGCATATGAGTCCCATTAGGCATAACTTATGGGACTATTTTAAAAAATGCTTAAAAAGGTGTAAAATTTAGATTTGGACCCAAAACTCTAGGTGGGACCCATACGCCCAAGGTGGCGTATGAGTCCCAGACCACTAGATCTAGGCCACACAACCTAAAAACACCTGAATTATGATTGGATGTTGGTTTGTGTCGAGATCATCCTCGAAAAGATGCATTAAACGAGCCTTGTGGATGCAAAATAAGGCCAATTAAAGCATAAAGAAGCCCAGTTATTTAATAAAACCCTAGAAAAGTGTGAAAGTGTGTTACAACAGTTTACAACACTCTAAAATAAGGTACAAAATTTATGTTTTTTTAGTTAACAAGGGCCCAAGACCTAATGTGAATATGTTAGACATATTACAACACCAAATCAAGGCCACGTTAGGTAGTACTTTTTCTATCATTACACTTTGTATGAGAAGCATTTTTGGCTTTATTTTATTTTCTTTGTTATTTCTGATAGATTTGAAGATACATGCATTGTGAAGTTTGCTTTCTGGAGATAGGTAAGGGGTTTGGTGAAGAGCTCAGTATGAATTGTTGCCCAGATAGTTCATGAGACTTTGGCCAAGGACTACACCTTTACGGGGGTCAAGGAGACAACCTATCAAGGGTGGTTGTCTAGTAATTATGATCTAGACCAAGGGTTATACCTTTACGAGGGTCAAGGAGACAACTTGGAGCTTCTAGAGGTGTTCCACCTGATTCAAGATTTATTTCTTCAAAAGGAAAATCTTCTCAAGAATGTATACATATTTTGTAATCAAACAATTTTGTTATGTAATCCTTAAGGGGGGTCCCTTGGCAAAGTGAATAAGATATTTTAGAGGGTACATTTGTAAGAACAATGTAATAAGGGGGGGAAGTAAAGCATAATCAATTATATTACATTGTTAGTGGCTAGTAGCATCGAGAAGTTTAACTATTCATTAGGTTAAGTAACTGTTTCAGTTAATAGTTAAACCACTTTCCCTTCATCTGTCGCTTTTCTTTGTCCTTTATATTGTATATGTTCTTATGCTATTTGTATTATATTGAATATAATCGATCAGACATTTACCCCTTCAGATAAATGTGCTTACACACCTTACAATTGTCATAGAATCTTTCATAACTAACAAAACTTATAAATTTCATATAATTTATTGAAAAGACAAAAATGGTGTACCTCTCTTTCACCTCTAGGGTTTTGGACCTAAAAGGAGAGAGACCATTTCCTTAATCTTCACTCAAGAACAAAACCTTGAGATTTCAATGCAAAGGAGATTGAAATCTTGCAAATGGACTATTCTAGGGATTGAATGATAGCTAATGAGGGGTTCACCACCAAGTTTGGACTTGGAAAAGACAATGATATGCAAGATATATAAAAAAACCCTAATTGAATGCAAACTAATTGAAAATGACCTAGAAAGATGAATGAAATGCAACAGAAAGCTATGAAATTGGAAGTGTGTACCTAGGAAACAAAAGAAGGAAAAATGGATATTTGGATCACTAAAAAATCTATTGTTTATGTTGATTGGGACTCATTTTCCAAGCTGGGCGAATTAGTCCAGTTTCTGGAAAAATGTGCACAAACATGTTTCAGCTAAAAGGGTATCCAAATCTGCAAAAAACTCTGGTAGGCCTGTATAGTGGGACTCATTTTCCAATAGTGGTGAATCAATCCACTTCTACTTTTTTGGAAGTTTTGAATTGGATTTTGTGCCTATCAGTCTGCTCTTCTCTTTTTGACTGGTTTTCGATCCGAATATGCAGAATGCCACCTATAGGTCTTCTCCAAGCTTCTCCAAGGCTTGATAAAGTCTTTGACAACTTTATGGATTTGACAACTTTTCTCCAACTTTTCTTCTTGACAAATCCACAACCTAGTCCTACAAATCATAGACAAGAAGAGGGAAAATGTTGTGGGGTTAGAGAATAGGGGTTTGCCTTGTTCAAACCCCTTGGTGGTAATTAAACCTTGAAATGAAAGCAAATATGAATGGAGAATGATGAATGAACAAATAGCAATGTTGCAAATCACCAAACCCTAGAAATAAGGTGTTGCATACATGTAAGTAAGGGCTCCAATGGATGTAGAATTGGAATATTACTTGATGTTGATAGATCTTTGATTGAAAAACTTGCTTGAATCACAAACCCTACATCACAATTGATAGCTCTAAAAGAATATGACATAAGAGATATTTGACATGATGATTGGCACTTGAAGAATGCTTGATAATTTTCCCTTGAAATGCCTTTGAATGCTCTTGTGAATGATTGAATGCTCTTGTGAGCTGAATTTTCTATAAGGATAAGTACTTGAATTATTGATAGGATACAATGAGTGAAAGAACCTTTATTTATACTCAATTATGCAAGAATTACCAAAATCACAACACTACAAGCCGACATCAGATCTAGGAGAATAAAATATTGCCTCAAATTTGAATTTTGGTAACACGGGACTCATTCACCCAAGGTGGCGAATGAGTCCCATCACACATAATGTATTAGACCAAAAATGAAAAGTTTTTATAAATGTGTGAAACCTCCATCGGGGCCAAAAAGACCTAGGTGGGACTCATTCGCCCAAGGTGGTAAATGAGTCATAGACACTAAATTTGGGCCACACAAGCTAGGAACACCTAGATTATGATTGGTCAATGATTGGTGCTAGGATTATCCTTGAAAAGATGTAATAAATGAGGCTTGTGGATGCAAAATAGGGCTAATTAAAGCATAAGAAAGCCCAATTATTAATGAAAAGCCTAGAGAAATGTGAAAGTGTGTTACAACATTTTAGAACACTCCAAATAAGACAAGATTAATGTTAATTATGATTAAAATTATGTTTATTATGCTTAGTTAATTGATAATACCCTAGAAAAGTGTGAAGGTGTGTTGCAACACTTCACAACACTTTTGCAAGGCACCATTGAAATCCATTAGTTCACAAGGGTCCAAGACCTAATATGAATGTGTTATCCACATTACAACACTAAATCAAGGCAACATTAAGCCAAAATCCACAAGGAGGACCCAAACGAGTGTGAAAATCTCAAAGGACCCATTTTTTGACACTACATTTAGCCCCCACTTTAGTGAGAGGATGAACCTACTTCAAACTCACACTATAGTATACAAACACACACCAAGAGGGGTTCCGATGTAATAATACTAGCAAGATGAGATGACAACAATCAAGAGGGGTGATCAAGCCCCCAGGATCAAGATCCCATGACAAACCAACATAAACACAAGGGAACACAGATGACAATGGCATAAAGAAGAACAATAAGGCACAAGCATACACTACCAAAGACGAAAGAGAAAAAGGTGAAATAAAAAGAATCAAAACAAGCTTCAACTATTTTTCCAATGCGATGTGGATAAGATCTAGGTTGTTTTTCCAAAAAACGCATACTCACTCTGAGGCAACAAAACTCTTGGTTGTTCATCGGGTGAGAAGGCCTAAAAGGCGAGACACGTATACACTCATGGCTAGTATGAACTCTCACACACACAAGTGGCTATGGGGAAATTCATGCCTCAAATTGAGCTTCTCGCTCAACCATACCAAAGTTATACCTCTTGATAAATTTAATAAGGTGCCACACAAAAAGCAATGATTCTCAAGCTTCATGATACAAGCAAAACTTTGTATGCTAGAAGCTCATGAACAAGCAAGATCATTTGGATCCATAGGCATGCAAGCTATGTTATGCAAGGTGGCCATATAATAACAAATACAAAAATATTTTTTTCAAAGGAGTCTTGCTTAATTCATGTGAGGTCTTTAGCTTAGGGAACATTGTGCCTAATGTCTCCAAGTGAGGACCAATCAAAGAATAGAAGATTCATAACTTAGGGGATGAAGTGTATCACATCAATCCACTAAGAGGAATATAATATGCTAAGAGAGATCACGCTCTTGAAGGAAATCGCACCCAATGTCATCCACAAAGCAAAAAATGCATACAAAATGACCTAGAAATGTAAACTTTAACAAAACAAAAAAATAGAAATGAAAGGTGTGCACCTGGAAGTGTGTTGAGGATTGGAAATTTTTTTGAATTTGGAATTTTGGCTTATTGGGACACTTCCACCAATTTGGGCGGCTTAGTCCCAAATCTGGAAAACTACATCGAATCCTGTTTTGGCCAAATGGGTATCCAAATCTACAAAGAACTCTGAAAAACATGTACAGTGGGACTAAGTGGCCACTAATGGTGACTTAGTCCACTTTGGCTTTTCCAAAAGTCCGAAAGTGGAATCGAAAACCCTCAGTCTGCACTTTCTATTCCTCCAAGTGTTTAAACCAGAAACCTTGATTCTCGGCCCGTAGGTGTCTTTTTGTGTAGATCTTGACCTAATCAACAAGGATATGCCTTCAAAGAGTCTTCAATCCATTCTTCAATGATTTCCAAACCCTCAAAGTACCTAAATCTGAAAACACTCAAAGATAGAAGGAGAAAATGTTGAATGTTAGGGCATGGGGGTTTGCCTTGGTCAAACCCCTTTTAGATAATTAAACCAAATGAAGAAATAATGTAATGAATCCTGAAACAATGGAGTTAGTACCTTTCCATGATGAATGATCTTGAGTTTTTGAAGCAATGGTGGAATAATTATCCCTTGAATCCTTTGGAGAGATGTCTTGAAAACTTAGAATACTCAAACCCTAGGTCGCTTGAGAAGAGTAGTGGATGAGAGATGAGTGAATAATGAATTAGAATTAGGGTGAAAATGAGGGGCTAAATCCTTTATTTATACATGTTGTGCCCTAATTTCCTAAAAATACCACATCATAGGCCGACCTTAGGGTTTAGGAGACAATATCCTGCCATAATTGATTTTTATGCCAAATGGGACTACGTCGCCCAAGGTGGTGACTTAGTCCACTTGGACAATTTCAAGTGGATGCCAGAAATTAAAATGTGATTAATATTGTTTAACGGGTTTTTCTTCCGAAACACATTTTAGTAGGACCTATAAGTGCATTAAGGGGTCATTTTATCATAAGAATGGGTCAATTAATGATGATAATTTAAAGGGTAAATAGGGGCTAAGATGCCAAAAAGAGGATCAAATTAGGCACAAAATTGTTCTTTTCTTCAAAGGTATACAATTTTTGGTGACACATTTAGCCCCCACTTTAGTGAGAGGATGAACTTGCTTCAAAATTACACTAAAGTACCCAAATGGTGCTAATGCGGATGGTGAAGAATGACAAAGATGAAGGAGATGGTCAAACCCCTAGGATTCAAGATCCTAAGTCAAGTCGACATAAGTGCAAAAGGACACATTCAAGGGTGAATGATTTGCAGCAAAACAAGATACACAATCATGCGATAACAAGAACTAAAGGAAGAACAAGAATAAGAAAAAGTAAAAAAGATGGATCAAGCTTCGACCATTTGTCTAGCTAGTTGTGAATCAGATATAGGTTGTTTGTCCAAAAAGATTTGTACTCACTGTAGGGCGATGAGACTTTTGGTTGTCCGCTAGGTGAGAAGTCCCAAAAGGTGAGAAACATACACTCATGGCTGGTATATGCTCACACACACGTAGGTGGCTATGGGGAAAGTCATGCCGTTGGTTGGGCTTCCCGCTTAACCATACCAAAGTTATACCTCCTGATAACTTTGATAAGTCACCAAAAGAGATGGTCTTTGAGCTCTATGAGGTAAGCAAAAATTTGTATGCTTGACACCCATAGATATTGTAAATGTAAGATAGTGTAGGGAATGTTCAAAGGGATTTTGCTAGTTCGTGCAATGTTTCACCTTAGGGAACATTACATGCATAATGTCTCCAAGAGAGGAAAAGTGCAAATGGTCTCATCTTGTTTGTAAGAGAGGAAAAGTGTAAATGGTCTCATCTTGTTTGTAAGAGAGGAAAAGTCAATGTCTCATCCTGAGCAACATTGTACCTAATGTTTCCAAGAGAGGGAATCGTAAGAAAAATAAAATCACATATTAAGATGTGAGTGTTGATGTATGCCCCCACTTTAAAGTGGTTGCTAACACCATTACTATGAGCAAGTGCTTTAAAGTAGAAGAGAAGGAAGACATGAGAGCTTGTTTAGAAATCCCTATACCAAGTCATATGTTTCTGATAAGCTACATCATGAAAGAGGTAGTATGTCACATGCGAGTCAACTTAAGACATGTCGTCCACATCCCAAGCTTTCTTTTATAATTTTATGTTCAAGGTTAACGACTAGTCAAAAGAGACAACGACACATGACATACGAGGACAAGGCTACTTAGCCCCTTGCCCCCGCTTAGTGTAGGAAAAGGGTGAGCCTGGAATGGATGATGATATGCTGCTCCTTGAGATTAATGTAAAACATGCAACTATGGCAAGGAGCAACAAGTAATGTTATTTATAATGATGAGTAAACAAAGTTTATGCTTGATACACATTTAATGGGATATCAATTAGTTTAGGATGTACCAAGGGTAAAGTTGTCTTGGAAGAATTGTTTGTGACATTGTGGACATTGATTGAAGGTTTATTTGATGGGTTGATTTCAATGAAAGGACAATCACCAAGACTATAATGTGGTTTTTGTTTGGAAGGAAAATAACCAAGATCATTAGGTTGTCTAAGTTTTGTCACTGGTTTTGGATTTGGTGGTTGATCAATTTCCTCAAAGTTTGTCTTGGATGTTGTCTTTACTTGTAATGTGGTTGAAGTGGGTATTTGTGATATAACCGCTTTTTTCTCTTCCCTTGTTAGATTCTTTTGTTATGATCATGTATTCCCCCGGGAAGATAGGTATGAAATCAAAGATTTTTGAAGCCTCTTCCAATACCTTTGTGGCTATGTCAAAGTTCTTTTGTTTTTTGATATTGTTTTGCTTGGTATTGATCATAACAGATGTAAACTTTGTTGTTGGAGGAGTACAAGGTGGATTGTCATAAAATCCTAGCATTTGCATCAAGTCTTGATCTATATCAATCAATTCAAGATGCTTCAGAGTGAGGTAACTAATTTTTGGTTTGCACATGATATTGTTGATGTTTGCTTGCACCATGATACCTTCCCTATTAGGAGAGTGTTTAGGAGAACTACAAACGAGATGTTCATGATATTCATTATTTGGTTCTTCATAATTGACTCCACCACAAGGGAATGATCAATGGTTAAATTAGTGTCGAGTTCCATAAGATTCTCATGATTCTCATCAATTGGATCTTGTAACACCATAATATCATCTTCACTAAGAGGAGAGATATGAGGAGAGGGGGAATTTGATTGTTGTGATTGTCGATGATTGAATTCTTTTCCTCTAAGGTGTGATTCTCTTGTGCCATAGTATCTATCCTAGTAGGAGAGATTTTTTGGAAAGTGACAAACAATAGGTTCATCACATGTCATGATTCAATTTGGTAAAGTAGCTTCATCGCTCATAGGAGATGCATTAAGAGAAGGATAACTAGGAATTTTATGGTTACCAATGATTGGAATTTTTTGTTCAAATAGACCCTTCCAAATGTGAGGAACATTAGGAAGGAGAGAAATAATGCTATAAGTCTCAATCATTGGATTGCTTGATACCAACATATCCTCCTCACAAATGTGTTTGTCATGAGCGTTCATGATTATATCCTTATTTAATAAAGCATTATCACAAATAGGAGAGGTGTTGGGAGATGAATGAAGAATAGGTAAGGTAGTAACCATGAATTTAGCTTCGTGTGTTGTAAGGTATTTTCAAGGGGGAGGAGGAGGAAGATAAGAAAGGCTTTCATGATCATCAATGATTGTGTCTTCTTTCTGCAAGATACCTTCGTTACCAATGGGAGAGATATCAGGAGAAGAACAATTATGATTATCATGACTATCGATGATTGCATCCTTTTGTGTCAAATCTTTAGTGGATGAGCTAAGTGAGATGAAGTCATCAAGGGATTCATATAACATGTCAAATTCATCTCTACTAAAGGGTTGGCATGATGTGCTAAGGTTAACCATTTTTTTTTTTTGTTTACAAATGTAATTTGACCAAATTGAACTAGAAACTAATGCTGAAAATGAAAAGTATAAGAATCTAATTCTATCCACAATTGCAATGAATGTAAATAGAAGTTATGCAAACTTAAAATGAAATGCAACTTTTTAGATTTCACACAGGGTAATGTACTGATTATATTATGCAATGATCTGAAAATGAAATGTTGTGAATGCAAAATTGAGATGAAGCAATGCATGTTACAGAAACTCAGCCAACTTATACAGATAGGTAATGGCATCAAACATAAGCCAAAAATAGGGTATTCAGCTCTGTAAAAGGCTATTTCAAGGGTGGAAAGGGACTAAGTTACCCAAGGTGGTAAATTAGTCCCAGTAGGGATTTTTTTTTAGTTTTTCCAGATTTTTTGGATTGATTTTGGTGGTTTCTGTGTTGGGTGATGCATACCTAAGATGCAAATGTAGAATTTTGATGATTTTGAATGAAATGCAATGCAAGAATGAAAGATTTATGAGATTTTTACTAATGCAAATTTTAAAACCCTAGAATGCAAATTAAACAAGGGCATGTGCAGGATCATGATGGGCCAAAAAGTGGCAATAGGAAAAAGTAGTGTTTTTCACTTGCCAAAAAAATGCGGAAATCCTGAGTTGACTTTATTTTGGGTTGGGTGTCAGCACATTGCTCCATAGCAATTCCCAAGCCTATTTTTTTCAAATCGGATATCCATTTTGAATCGGATATCCATTTTGAATCGGATATCCGATTTTTAAAAGTATTAAAAATCGAGGTTGGGCAATATTTGAAAACATTTAAAAATGTATTGTGGCGGTAAAATTTTGGTGCCACAAAACGGATATCCGATTTGTGGCACACATAGACCCAAGAGTAATTGTAATTAGGAGGTGTAGGGTGGACGTGAGAGAGAGAGAGAGAGAGAGAGAGAGAGAGAGAGAGAGAGAGAGAGAGAGAGAGAGAGAGAGAGAGAGAGAGAGAGAGAGAGAGAGAGAGAGAGAGAGAGAGAGAGA
>CM021101.1:34577253-34680350 GCA_007115665.2 Sequoiadendron giganteum
GGGAGAGAGAGGAGGGGAAGGGAGAGAGAGAGAAAGAGGGGTGGAAGGGGGAGAGAGAGAGAGAGGGGGAAGAGGGGAAGAAGGGTCTGAGAGAGGGAGAGAGAATTAGAGGGGAAGGGAGAGAGGAAGAGGGGAAGAGGAGGAGAGAGAGAGGGAGAGGGAGAGGGAGAGAGGGAGGGAGAGGGAGAGGGAGAGAGGGAAAGAGAATATTTAAATATTTAATGTATTAGTAATATTAATTAGTTATATAATATTTTATATATTAACTTAATAAATATATATATATATATAAATATTTATACATTAACTAGAATATATAAACAATACTTAAATATTATACATAATAGTATAATATATTATATATTATACATAATTTTGTAAGAGATTACCATAAATTAATTGAGTTATAAACTATATTGTATATTCTCAACTAGATATATTAAAATAAACTATAAATTATTTACTGTAATTTTTTAAATCATATATTAAAAACTATATTAGATTTTTTAAAATTATATATATATATATATATATATATATAAAATCGGATATCCGATATGTCTGACACAAAACCTACTACCTAGGGATTAGCCTCGGGTTTGCTTCAGAATTTGGCCAGGACATGCCAATCTTAAGAAGTCAACACAAAATACGTGTTTAACAACTTACCTTGCTTTTCTAGACTTCACCCATGTGGCTGACGATTTTTTTTTTACCTTAAATTGATGAAATGAAAAGGGTTTTTAAAGGAGATTCTCAATTTTCTACCAATATAAATTATGTTTTACTTTGAATTTAATAAAGAATTATTATTCATTTTCTATTTGAATTACGACTAAAGTCTTGATTGATAGGCTGATTGAAAAACATCTATATCTTTCAAACCGTATCACTTTTTTGAATCCAAAACATGCGTCACATTCTATGCTTTGCATACTATAGGATTTTAAAAAAAAAAAGAATTTCATGAAGTTTTGACCAAGTTAAGGTGGTTAGACATACGAGTTTTTATATTTTTTAAAAGTTGTAATAAAAAAATCATAATTAATTATTTACTTGGAAAAAAATACAAAAAAATATGTATCACATCGGGACATGAGTCCTCTACTTATATATAAAATCTTATTAAAAAATATTATCATTTTATTGTGGTTAGGGTGGTCAGATAGACACCTACTTCTTATTTTTTCCCTGAAATCTAAGTACTGTTGCATTGAAATTTCAAATTTTCACCAAATAGATTTTTAAAAAATAAAATATATCTAGTAGTTTAGAAACTACATTCAATTTTCTACAGATTCTATTCTACATATTTTTGAAATAATATAGATAACTTATTCAAATTTTTACGTCAAGTTGCCTAACTCTGATTTTTTTGAATTTTCATTGCCACTTAAGGGCCTGTTTTTTCCATGATGATCCTGCACATACCCAAAATGCAAAATGCAATGCAATGAAAACCTAGGATGATAAAGAACTCCAAATTAGAGAAGAGGGTGTTTGAAAATCAGGTTCACCAAAATGTATCACAAATTTTAGGGGAAAGATGTATTCTTGCACTTTTAGGGTTTTCCACCTAAAAGGAGAGAGTTCTTTCACACCAAAAATTTGGAGGGTTCATTAAAGACTAAGGAAAATATGATTGAAATGTGTGTCTAAGTGCAATGATCTAAATTTTGGAAGTGGATAAAGGAAATCAATTACTAATGCAAAACCTAAAAATAAAAAAGTGCAGATCGAGGGCTTCCGATTCCACTTTCGGACTTTCAAAAAATCCAAAGTGGAATAAGTCACCATTAGTAGCGACTTAGTCCCACTGTACATGTTTTCAAAGTTCTCTGTAGATTTGGATAAGCATTTGGCCGAAACGGGCTTTAGTGCAGTTTTCCAGATTCAGGACTAAGTCGCCTAGCTTGGCAAAAGTGTCCCAGTAGGCCAAAATTCTAGATTCAATAGAATTTCTAGTCCTCAACACACTTCTAGGTGCACACCTTTCATTTCCAATTTTTTTTTTTTGTTAAAGCTTACATTTCTAGGTCATTTTGTATATGTTTGCATATCTCAATGTGTTTTCAAACATAGTCCATTTTCTAGGTTTTACATTAGTATTTGATTTCCTTTATCCACTTCCAACATTTAGATCATTGCACTAAGACACACATTTTAATCATATTTTTCTTAGTCTTGAATGAACCCTCCAAATTTTGGGTGTGAAAGAACTCTCTCCTTTTAGGTGGAAAACCCTAGAAGTGCAAGAGAAGATCTTTCTCCTAAAATTTGTGGTTCATTTTGGTGAACCTGACATGAACCAAATTATTTAGGGGAAATATGTTCTCTTGTACTTTTAGGGTTTTCCACCTAAAAGGACAGAGTTCTTTCACACCCAAAATTTGGAGGGTTCATTCAAGACTAAGGAAAATATGATTGAAATGTGTGTCTAAGTGCAATGATCTAAATGTTGGAAGTGGATAAAGGAAATAAAATACTAATGAAAAACCTAGAAAATATACTTTTTGAAGGCATCTCATTGTTGATTAGGTCAAGATCTACACAAAAATACACCTACGGGTCGAGAATCAAGGTTTCTGGTCCGAACACTCAGAGGAATAGAAAGTGCAGACCGAGGGCTTTCGATTCCACTTTCAAAATTTTAGTAAAGCCAAAGTGGACTAAGTCTCCATTAGTGGTGACTTAGTCCCACTGTACATGTTTTTTAGAGTTGTCTATAGATTTGGATACTTATTTGGCTGAAACGGGCTTCAGTGCAGTTTTCCAGATTTGGGACTAAGTCGCCCAGCTTGGTGGAAGTGTCCCAGTAGGTCAAATTCTAGATTCAACAATATTTCCAATCCTCAACACACTTCTAGGTGCACACCTTTCATTTCTAGCTTTCTATTTTGTTAAAGTTTACCTTTCTAGGTCATTTTGTATATGTTTGCATATCTCAATGTGTTTTCAAACATAGTCCATTTTCTAGGTTTGCATTAGTATTTGATTTCCTTTAAGGACTTCCATAATTTAGATCATTGCATTGAGACACACATTTCAATAATTTTTTCCTTATTCTTGAATGAACCCTCCAAATTTTGGGTGTGAAAGAACTCTCTCCTTTCAAGTGGAAAACCCTAGAAGTGTAAGAGAACATCTTTCCCTTAGACCACAAATTTTAGGGGAAAGATGTTCTCTTGAACCACAAATTTAAATTTTAGGGGAAATATGTTCTCTTGAACCACAAATTTTAAGGGAAAGATGTTCTCTTGCACTTCTAGGGTTTTCCACCTAAAAGGAGAGAGTTCTTTCATACCCAAAATTTGGAGGGTTCAGTCAAGACTAAGGAAAATATGATTGAAATATGTGTCTTAGTGCAATGATCTAAATGTTGGACATGGATAAAGGAAATCAAATACTAATGCAAAACCTAGAAAATGGACTATGTTTGAAAACACATTGAGATATGTACACATATACAAAATGACCTAGAAATGTAAACTTTAACAAAATAAAAAGCTGGAAATGAAAGGTGTGCACCTGGAAGTGTGTTGAGGACCAGAAATGTTGTTGAATCTAGAATTTTGGCCTACTGGGACACTTCCGCTAAGCTGGGCAATTTAGTCCTAGATCTGGAAAACTACACCGAAGCCCGTTTCTACCAAATGGGTATCTAGATCTACAAAGAAATCCGAAAAAAATGTACATTAGGACTAGGTCACCACTAATGGCAATTTAGTCCACTTTGGCTTTTTCGAAAGTCCAAAAGTGGAATCGGAAGCCCTTTATCTGCACTTTCTGTTCCTCCAAGAGTTTGGACCAGAAACCTTGATTCTCGGCTTGTAGGTGTCTTTTTGTGTATATTTAGACCTAGTCAACAAAGAGGTGTCTTCAACAAGCTTTCAATCCATTCTTCAATGATCTCCAAGCCTTCAATGTACCTAAATCTACAAACACTCAAAGAGAGAAGGAGAAAATGTTGAATGTCAGGGCATGGGGGTTTGCCTTGGTCAAACCCCTTTTAGATAATTAAATCAAATGAAGAAACAAGATAATGAAGCATGAAATATAATACAATGGAATTAGTAACTTTCCATGATGTTAGATCTTGATTTGCTACAATAATGGTTGAAGATTCAACAACCCTTGAATGCTTTGGAAGAATGTCTTGGTGACTTAGAATACTAAAACCCTAGCTTGCTTGAGAAGAATGAGAGATGCGTGATTGAGAAGAGTGAGTGAATGAATAGAATAGAATTGATAGTGTCCAAAATGAGGGGAAAACCATTTATTTATACATGTTGTGCCCTAATTTCTTGAAAATAACACATCACAGGTCGACCTTAGGGTTTAGGAGATAATATCCTGCTAGAATTTTGAGATAATTTTTGATTTTTTTGCCAAATAGGACTAAGTCACCCAAGGTGGCGACTTAGTCCACCTGGGAAATTTTGAGTGGATGTTGCGAATTAAAAAGTGAGTAATGTTGTTTAATGGGATTGTCTTCTGAAACACACTTAAGTAGGACCTATAAGTGCATTAAGGGTTCATTTTAACATAAGAAAGGGTCAAATTATGATGATGCAAAGGGTAATTAAGGGCTAAAATGCCAAAAATAGGATCAAATTAGGCACAAAAATTGTCATTTTCTTCAAAGGTATACAATTTTTGGTGACACACGAAGATGATTAAGAAAATACAACATAAGCATAAATAAATATAATATTAATTAAATCAATGCTAGGAAATGCTAAGGTTGAGACATCTTAATTCCAAACATATCCCCCAATTGTCGAACAACTTAGTAGAACCAATTTGAACATGATTTAAATGTGATTTCTCTAAGAGGCCCATGGAATCATAACATCATCTAAAATTCTATGTGCTCACAAGATTTGTTGATGTATCTGCAACATTCATCAAAGTGTCCAATTGCCCCAACTTCACCTTCCCATATTCCATCATATCATAGAAAAAATAGAATTGAACATCAATACTATTCATTCTAGCATGCAAAGTAGCATTATATTATAATAAAATTACACTCTAACTATCACATTGGATGGTAATAATCCATACATCACTCCCAACATCAGAACATAATTGTTTTAACCAAATAGCTTCCTTACAAGCTTGAGTAGTTGTCATGTACTCTAATTCTATCATGGAAAAGGTGACTACAATTTATCTCTTACTTATCCAATTGATGGCACTATAACCAAACATCATTAAAAATATCTACCAGTGGACCTTTGTCAATTAATATCGCCTTCCCAATCTAAATGTAGTGCAAGAAAAAGTATCCCTTTTTCACAGTTAATTTGGGAATGAATAATAGTAATAATAAAATGAGCTTAATAATGCCTCAATTTAGTGTTGTAATATGTATTTTACATATTCACATTAAGTTTAGGGCCCTTTTAATTAAAATGGACTTAATTGTGCCTTATTTTTGGTGTTGTAAGGTGTACCTTACACTTTCACACTAATCTAGGGCTTCATTAATTGATTGAGGTTAGTTTTCCTTAATTGGCCCCTTTAATTCAAATCCAAGTCCAATTAATTAAAAGTTTTGAGGGATAAAACCTGAGATTCATTAATGCCATGACATAAGGTTTAACATTGAGCAATTTGTGTCCTAGGCAAGTGGCTTAGGACCCATTCACCATAGGGAAAATGGGTCCTCACTTGTGCCTAGAACCCAAATTCAAAATATGTTTTTGGTGGGTTTTCCATGATTTCAAATGTATATTTAGATGTCGGGTTGTGATATTTGAAATTCGGGAATTAATGTTAAGATATTTATAAATAAGAGGTCATTTCACTAATTTCATCCTAAAGTTTTTATGCAAGTATTCCTAGAGAAAGTTTATGAGATCAAGAGAATTCATGAGAATTTTCAAGGTATTTCAAGGGTTGAATTATTGAAGATGATTGAAACAATCAAGATTCCATCATCATGTCAAATATTTCTTGCATCATGCATGTTGTTTGAGCTATGGTGATGTACTGTTCAAGATTTATGCAAGTATTCAAGGACATTGTTTCAAGAAAAGTTTCATGATCAAGATCTACATCCATTGAGGCCACTTCATGCTACTTTACAGATCTACAATCTAAGGTTCAAATAAGGCTTGGTGAGTTGTTGGATATTTCTGTCCATTCATCATTCCTTCATGCTATTTCATTATTTCATTTCAAGGTTTAATTACCAAAATGGGGTTTAACCAAGGAAAAACCCCATTTCTTAACAAACAAAATTTTTCTCTCTTTGATTTTTGATTGCAGATATTAGGTTGAAGATCCTTTGAAGAGAAAAATTGAAGAAAGTTGTCAAAGTTATAAGAAAAGTTGTCATTTCATGGAAATTCCTCTACAATATTTATTTCTAGTTGTTTGATAGTGAGAATCAAGAATCTGGGAGTGCAGATACAACAGAAGAGAACCCAAAAAGAATGTTTAAAGAACTCTAGCCAAGACCCATTCACCATTGGGCGAATGAGTCCTCAGTGAGCTTCAAAAGGTGACTTTTGGTGAAAGATATAATTTTTTTGACCTTTCTAGATCTGCCTTTTGATAACTGTTTCGGTCGGATTTGATTACTTTTCTTCATTTGCATTTTATCTAGCTTGCATTTTGGAGTTTGTTTGATGGTTTTGATATTTCTCTCCAAAGTGTTATTTAGATTATACCCCTATCCTTGCATAGATAAGAAATTTTCTGATTGATACCCTGATTTGACTCACCCTTTTTGGTCATTGGTCACTTCATTGTTTTGGACCTCCATCTCGTTTCCTTGAATGATTTTAGGGAAATAGGTTATTTTGGTGAAATCCCTTTCATAACATTCCGCCATCACCCAACCTTATATAAAATTTCCCCTTATTTCATTGTGGTGAACTTGAGTTTGATCCTCGCATATTTAGATTTTGGAGTCCTCTTTCACCCTAGATTTAGATCTTGCATTCATTTGCATATCTTTGCATTGAATTGAGTCTCATTTAGGGTGTCTAGTTTGCATTTAACTTTGCATTTCATTTAAGAGTTTTAGGATTGCATATTTTGCATTCTTTAAATCTAAAACATACAAAAAAAAGAGTCATATTGCATATCATTTACATAGCATTACACCATATTCATTTACATTTGAAAATTGAAACAAAACATTGCATATCAAATTAGGTGTTATAGGTTATCATTTTGTCACATTTTGCATTTGCATTCAATCCTCATTTCATAGAAAAATGAAATTGAAACTTCTTGTATCATATCAGAATCTGGAAACCATTGAAATTTACTTCAGAAATTTGTAAAAAATTGTTTAAAAAGCCTCACCTAGGACCCATTCGCC
The DNA here is from genome assembly GCA_007115665.2 of Sequoiadendron giganteum. Classification (NCBI taxonomy): domain Eukaryota; kingdom Viridiplantae; phylum Streptophyta; class Pinopsida; order Cupressales; family Cupressaceae; genus Sequoiadendron; species Sequoiadendron giganteum. The sequence goes on from CM021101.1 coordinate 34,584,593, forward strand.
CTAGGGTGAATGAGTCCCTGATCAGGGTCATAAAATGATTTTTTGGGCATTAAAAATTTCATTTCTACTAGCACACAATCAAATCCAAAATCAAGTAGATTTAAATTCATATGGATTGTGGAAATCTAATTACATTGATTGATACCCTTCATGGGAGGGAAATTTATTTCAAAGGATGAAAAACTAGCACACAATCAAATCTAGAAGCAAGTAGATTTATAATCTATAGTGATATCGATAAATTATCTAAGCAAAGAATTTCCCTTTGGATTCTACTCACAAGTGATTGTCTCAAGATGAATTTGAATGGTCTTGTTACAACAAACCCAAGGATAGTTGATGCAACAATGGTGTTTCATTCTTCTTGTGGGTATTTTATAAAAGGGGCTTCTTTCCATTTAGGTATCAAGTCAAACAATGAATTTGAAGCTTTGATTGTTTTAGTAGGGCTTAAACAACCATCTCTTCTAGTTTCAAATGTTCAAAAGTGGAAGGGGAGTCCATTTTAGTGATTAACAATTCGAGCAAGAAACTATGTAAGGTTTTGTTAGCACACTAACTCATTTGACCCCAATTTTTGACGAAACCTTCCAACGAAAGCTATATAATTAGATGTATCATCGGGCACTTGTGCGAATTTTCATTTTTTAAAAAATTTTTACCCCGACGTTCATCGAAAATTCGATGAACCATTTTTTTCGTCTACGTTTCAATGAAGATCTTTCACCGAAATTACAACGGACCTACAAAGTTAAATTGTGGCGGGCATAAATTGAAATGAGCTCGACTATTTATTGCGACAGTGTTTTGCTCAACGGTTTTCTTGGGGAAAATCAGAAGAAACTCAAGAAGATATCGCTAGGTTGAGGGTAGTCATTGTCTTTTTCCAGAATTCATTTGTGAAGTCAGATTTGTACTTCCAAGTTTGAAAATCATGTTTTAAAGCAACATCTCATCAGATTTCATTTTTAGTCTTGTGCATTTTTAGAATTTCATCTCCAGATTTTAGACCTGGCTTCACAAATTCTTTATAAGGGAATTGTTTATAATTGATGGAAAATTCTTGATGGATTTGGACAAAGATTATATTTGCACGATTTCAATTTTAACCCTAATGATCAATTTGCAATAGATTTGGGAGCCATAGCTAGATAATATCAAAGGTATTGGTTGTTTTTTTACTGTAACCAAGTTTATCTTCTAGACACATAGCATATAAAATCTCAGATAATACTGCCTTACAATACCATCAATCTATATTCTAACCCAATACTACTTATCAAATCCTTATATGAACATAGTCACCTATAACCTCACTCAAGCATTTTAATTAATTCCTTGAATTAAAGCCAAAATGAGAATTACACACACCATAACAGTGAGATGAATAGAATAACCCTTGATCATTTTATTCAAGATAATAATATATTCATACAATGGAGATACATGACCTTGAAATGAGTAATTTTCATTCAGATGCTAGTACTGTCTTGAAAATTAAGTACCCATGAAACTAAAACCTACAACAGAATGACACCAAACCTAAGAATAGTATCTTCACTATAATATCGGGCTCTTTACAAATTTGCTCTGCAACTTCAGTTAGACTCGACCTAAAGATATCTAACTTGCTAACCCGTATTTTTGGTCCTAAAATCCTTCTTATAGGGAAAATGAAGGAGCAACAAGCATCAAACCAGAAATATACCTGTCATTGGTCACTTGGACCGCCTTTCAAAAATTGGTTACAACAGCTGAGTCTCTGGAGAATCTTCTTGTTCATCCCGTCCATTGGAGAATAACTAGTGCATTTGCCAAACTTTGAAATCTTGCACCAAAACTGCCACCAAGACAGCCAAAATTTGTTATAACCATAACCGCTGAGCTGTTAACTGCCGGTTGTAGACTCTGTCCTATTCTTGTTCAGTTAAGTACTTTTCTACCCATCCTTGATATTCCTCATCCATTGGCCAATTAAAATTTACCATCTCATTTACCTTGGCACTATAAGGTGTATACTTTACTGCTACTTGATTCGCCCCCCTTTCAAAAGATTCAAAAAATGTGCTAGTGTTAATGATTTTATCCATACTACTCATCAACATGTCATAATCTGAGTCATCACAAATCAATTTGATTTTTGCATTGATGATTTCATCTACCCTATCTTGCCATTGCTGCAGTGATCTAACATTTCCTTGGGCATCTACAATATCTGGTAAAGATGTGTCACTCCAGTCATCAAAACTCTTTACCAACTCTTTAATCCTCCTGCTGAAATCATCAGGTAAGGCCTGGAAACCTTGCAGTGACTTCACAAAGTCTTGAGTAGGCCTTAATTGTTGAGGCCTATTAGCTGCATTTTGAGAATTTCATTTCCAGATTTTGTTGTGCAAGTTCAATATTCTGATTTTAGGAGTCTAACAGTTGGAAATCATAGTAAAATCAGAATTTAATAATTTCTGGAATTAGCATTTGAAAGTGTTTTTTGGGGTCATTAACTTCAGACTATCTTCTCTTTTGCAGGGGTGGTTGCATGTCGATTTTTTTTGGTGTAAAATATCATAATTATTATATTTTGTTACTTGAGTATGATTAAAAATTATTGGAATGTGAGTTTGATCTTTTTTGAAGATCTAAATATTCAAGCTTGGTAAAGAAAAATCATGTCATATAATATTAGTCCAAAACAAAATGAAGAGACAGTTGCTAGATTGTGGGCTATATTGAAAAGAAAGGGTGATGGGAAATGTTATTGTCCTTGCAATAATTGCAAGGGCTTAAAGATGAGAAGCCTTTTAATCACAACAGCTGAGAAACATTGTAGGCAACATGGTCACATTGAAGGGGGGCATGATTATCGTCCATTGGTAAGTTGTTCATTATATGTGTTTATATTGATTGAATTTGCAAATGTTTATATTATTTTAACATTTGATATATTTATAAAAAATCACTTGATCATGATCATGGTTTATTTGTGTTTGTCATTATTATAAAGGTGGGGCACCCTAGGGCACACGATATGAATTATCACGGCCCAGAGAATGTGGTTTTGCAAGCGGAGGAACATGGAGCTGTGAATATCGAAGATGAAGTTAATGATCCTATGGAAGAAGATGATCATGTGCCAGAAAACACAGTTGAAGATGATGGTACAAATACATTGATCCATGACACATGTAGTAGCACATCTGATCATGTTGATCGAGATGACTTTGATTATGTTCATGATTTACCTGTACTTGAGAAGACATACAAGCCCCTTTATATAGGCTCCCAAATAACTCTTCTCTCTGTTGTATTGTTGCTGGTGAAATTGAAGGTTATGAATGGTTTATCCAACATAGCAATCTCACGAATGTTAAGGTATGTCATATATGTCATCTTTTTTCATCTCTTTTAATTGTTGTTAGTTCATCGCTAGTAAATAACAGATGAAGTATGTACCATTAATATTCTTTATATTAAGAAATTATTTTTTGTTGTAGATTGATTGGTGAATTTTTGTTACCACCATCAAATATTTTACCTCGCTCATATCGAGATTTATCTGGCATTATGAAAGATATTGGAATGGAGTATCAAGCAATAGATGCATGTCCCAATGATCATATTATATATCATAAACAACATGAATTTGCAACAGAATGCCCAAAATGTCATATCAGTAGATATTGAACAAATCAACTAACAAAAAAGGTTCCTTTGCAAGGTTCTTCGTTATATTCCCATTATTCCACGTATGCAACAATTATTTAGGTGTGAAAGCTTAGCGCAATTTATGGATTACCATGCACGTAATAGAAGTGCAGATGAGATTCTTCGAATGCCTGCAGATGGTTTTGCATTTAGGGACATGGAGGAAAAATGGCCACACTTTAAAGAAGAACCTCATAATCTCAGGATTTCATTGGCAGCGGACAGTGTCAATCCATTTGGAGAGCTGATATCTATTTACTCGGTGTGGCCTGTTTTTGTTATCAACAATAACATTCCTCCATGGATGTCAATAAAGAGGGAGCACATAATGTTGGCAATGATTGTTCCAAGTATTTGTTTACATCAATTTTCTTTAATGTAGTAGCATCTCATTTGTCTTATTTGTTGCACAATGACTTATATGTTTTTTCATTTAATAGTCATGTACATGAATTTATATATATTGCAGTAAAATGGTTATAATAATTATTTAATGTTTATGTTCATTCAACTAGGCAAGTACCAAGTTAAATATATGAATGTATATATTGAGCCTCTTATTGACGAGTTACTAAAGTTATGGAATGGTGTCACTATGTATGACGTATCTAGACTAATAGGACAAAGACAATTTCAATTCCATGCAATGCTTGTATGGACAATTCATGATGCCCCAGGGCTAACACATTTTTCTGGTATGTTATAACGTTTGATTGCATGACTTTAACGATATTTAATTTTATGAAGTAGATATCATGCATGTTTTTTAAGTAATCTATTCATTATATATAATTATAAAAATTGACATATTTAATCCAATTATATATGATTTGCAGGTCTTCAAACAAAGGGAAAATTTGCATGTCCAATTTGTGGTCCAAAGATGAAATCTCATCGTTCAACAAGTTTAGGAAAGCAGGTGTTTGATGAGTATAGGCACTTCCTCCACATAAATCATAAGTATCGAACTAATGAAAAACATCTTTTCAATGGGAAAGAAGAGACTACATCAAAACCACGAAGAATGACACCTCGCCTATGGAAGTTGGAATATAATAGAATTAATCATCAAGGTTATACATCGGATCAAATTGTTTATCTATCATTTATGATATGTTTTGAATTTATATTTTTATATTTTGTTGTGTTTACTCATGTTGTAATTGACAATGATTGTCGTTGTTAATTTGTTTAACTTATATGCTTCATGAAGGTCGTCAAGGCATTAATGGTCGGCTTCCATAGGGACTGAAAAGTTATCCCAGACAATTTAGTAGGTTGCCCTACTATGAGCAGCTGCAAATTGTGCATTTGTTTGATACAATGCATATCGAAAATAATATGATAGAAACGTTATGGAAAATATTGGATGGAAGGCATGACAAAGAAAAAATTATCAAAATTTGTAGTGACATTCAGGAAGTCAGTCATGCAATGAAAAATGTCATTCAATTAAATATGATGGATACCAAATTCATATAAGTTCCCTTCCTTGGTTATTAACGGAGCAACAAAGCAATGCTATAAAACAAGTCATACGAAAAATTCGATTTCCCACAGGATTTGCTACGAACATAAATAATATCATAACAAAGAAAGGTGAATTTGGGTTAGGGATGAAAACACATGATTGGCATACCTTCATTAAGGTAATTATTCTGGTATATTATATATATATGTATACTGCATGTACTTTTCAGTGTATTATGTTTACTACTTTTGGAAAAATATTAATGAAAAGATCATTTTATAATTGGTGCAGTACGTTCTACCTCTATCTCTCCTAGACAACTTCGACAACAATGTCAAGCAAGTTATATATGATCTTGGAAAATACATGAGGTAAGTAGCGATATTTGTTCAATTCGTTGTATATTTTTGTTAAATCTCGTTAATATATTTGTGCCTTGAATCACTTGTAGATGGTTTTCATCTAAAGCAATCCATAAAAAAGATATAAATTATTGGAAGAGAAAAATTCCTCGTCTAATGTGTGAAATGCAAAAGTGTCTACCTTCGACATTTTTCAATTCACAAGAACACTACCTCATACACCAAGTTGACGAGATTGAATTGTGTGGACCCGTACACACAAGGTCAATGTGGATGGTTGAGAGGCACTTGAAATTTTTGAAGGCTTTGGTTAGACAAAGAGCACATCCTGAGGGTTCTATGGTGGAGGGATACATGGTATACCAGACTATGGTGTACATTATTGAATATCTTCCTAAGTTTGCAGCAAAGATCCATGTAGATCGCATTTGGGATCCCAACTCCATTAAAAAATTTGAAGGGGAGTACTTGATGGGGAAAGGTAGATTGAGGAAAGTGACAGGTAATTATAAGATGGTCATGGATATTAATTAGAATACATTTTACATTTGGTTTTTATGTATATTGTACTTATTTAATTATTAATCTTTCAATATTCATCAATTATAAATTAAGGTCGTATACCATGGTAATTAACTAATTATATGTCGTTTGTGAATTTCAATTTTTTTTGATATAGTTGGTCGAGAGTGGGATGCACTACATGTGTACGTCACAAATAATCTTGATTGGATGATGGTATGGATTGAACGATGTCAACAATCTGGTCGCGCATTAACATGGGAAGGTGTGGCTTCATTGGTTAAAGAAGCTCATCGTAATGGAGACTCCAATGTTACACCAAGGGAAATTAATTTAGCATATGGTTTAAGAGATAAACAGGTATGTATAAATATATTAATCACCCATATTATTTAATTATTTTCAATTATATTGATGTATATATATGTTGAGATTTTTTTTTCTTTGCATACATTCGACCAAGAATAAATATGTTTATCAACTGACGATATTGAAATAAGTTTTATATGTTTGACATATTGCAGGTGAAACACCACAAGGCTATGTGGTGCAATGGTCGTAAATTTTGAATCAAAAATTTGGATGACACGAAGAAAACTTGTGATTCTGGGATAACTGCAGTCTTCCAGGTGACTAATGTTTCATCTAGAAGCGACATACATCCAGAAGTCTCAGAAAATCAATACTATGGGATTTTGGATGATATACTTGAGTGTGACTTTAAGTCCTTCAAATTAGTTCTATTTTTTGTCCTATGGTACAGGCTACGATTGGATGAAAATGATCCCGAGAGAACTGTTATTGAACATGATAGTGGATTTACCATGGTTAATACAAGGTATTTTGAGTGAGCTGGAAATGAGCCCTATGTTCTTCCAAGCCAATGTGAGTAGGTATTTTACTCAGAGGTTCCAGGTAAAGCGGGTTGTTCATATGTTGTTAGACATGATCCAAGAGGAAGGCCGGTAAAGTACAATGTGGTGGAAGAAGAAGATACTGAAGAAATAGAAGATGATGTAGATGATGATTAGGATCAACAGTTAGTTGATGATGTGCCTGACGAAGATGTCGAAGAGGAGGAACTAGATCATGATGATGTAGGAGTTAATGTTCATGAAGATGATATCCATGTGGATGATGACATTATCGAAACTGATATCAATGACGATGATGATGATATGACCAATCCTTACAATGTTGAATCTAGATCGGATGATACAGACAAAGAGTTGGATGAAGAAGAAGATCAATGACATTGAAATGTATGAGTTATGTGATTGTATTATCTATTTGATATTAATTTCTTGATAGAATTATATTTGACTTATGTGGTTACATAATTAATTTATGATGTTTTTAATTTTAATTATATTTGAATTATATTAGAATATGTTTAGTTAACAGATGTAAAAAATAAAATGGATAAACCAAAAGATGAAAGCGTGAGACCACTACCTTGTTGGGTGTATGGAGTCTAATGAAGATCTAAAAAAGTGAAATCTATGATGGCAATAATTCAAAGTTTTTGGCACATAGATGTAGTTTATAACTTGTATAAATGTGCAAGTAAATGACTGACAAACTCTACTTGAGATAGAATGACAATCATAGTTATGTGATTCTTCTTATTGATCCAATTAATACTCTTCAGTTACTGTGATTGACTAGAAGGGTTTAATCTTTACTTGAAAGAACCAAATAATCACATCACACAAATACAACAAATGTGTATTGGTAAACTGAATATATTTATATGCTTCATATATCAATTTAGACAACAAAAAAGCATCAAAATGGAGACAACCAGGTAACTGTATAATTCCATAAACAACTTATATCAAGATCAAGCCACAAGTTCAGACATCTTCATTAACTTCATCAAAATTCATACAAGCATCTGAGTCTTTTAAAGGAAAGTTTCATTGCAAACTATCTACTGTATCTTTCTCCTATCCGCCTATATCTATTTTACATTATGAAACAGATATAAATATATCAAAATTGTGAAAGGGCGCGTCCTTTGAGAAATGTATTTTGCTTAACAACAATAACAAACTAGAAATTATGCTCTATTAAGCCATAAATAGATGTTTTGACAGATAATCTCGGTAATTTGGCCGCTTGTGTGTATCAGCATCCTCCAGTGCATTCCTTATGGCTGGCTCCATTTCGAACATCTTCTCATTCTGTTCACATGCCCTGTCCATTGTTAAATCATTTCCTATGGCTGTCTCCAGAATTGTTTGCATCATTGTCTGACATTCCTTCATCCATCTTGCGGTAATAGAAACTGTTTTACTCCTCTTCAGTTAAGTACTTGTCCACCCATCTCTGATACTCTTCATCCATTGGCCAGTGAAATTTCACAACTTCATTCACCTTACTATTGTGAGGTGTGTACTTCACTGCAACCTGATTGGCTTCCCTTTCAAAAAACTCTAAGAATGTGCTGGTGTTAATTATCTTATCCATACTATTTACTAGCAAATCATAGTTTGAATCATCACAAATCGATTTGATTTGTACATTGATAACTTCTTCTGCCCCATCCTACCACTGTTGTAATGTCTTAACATTTCCTTGTGCATCAATAATGTTTGGCAAAAATGTATCATTCCAGTCATCAAAGCTCTTTATCAGCTACCTAATTCTTCTACTGAAATCATCAGGTAGGGCCTAGAATCTGCTCAATGATTTTACAAAGTTTTGAGTAGGCTTCAATGACTGGGGCCTGTTGTCCGCATCAAACCTAGAAGCTTTGTACATAATATCCAGATCGTTGGTCCTAGGGATCCATTTCTCAGCCAAAGGCAAAACTATTTCCCGATCCCTATTGATATTTTTTATTCCATCCAAGAATAAAGAATACAAAGATTGTACAGATGGTAATTTACCATCAACTTTTTCATTAAGATGCCTCAAAACTGTGTCAACCACCTCACTTTGTTTGGCAGTTGCATCATCCTCACTTGCCTTTAAGGCAGCCTGCAATTCTGTGATCCTATTAAACATTTGCTTCTTGGTGGGATCCATAGAATATTCAACTTCTTCTTCAACTGGCCCTGGTGTAGGACTAAGAGCAGGTGCCTGGATGGGGGACCCAGAAGTTGAAACAATTGGAGTAGTATGGGGGACTGATCCTGCAATAGAAGGTAATGCTCTGATACCAGGAGCACTGAAGGATTCTCCCACCTGCCCATATTTCAACCTATCTACTTCAGATTGCAGCTCAACATTCCTTTGTTGCATTCTATTATATTCTGCAATTATCATATTGTATTTCTCTATCAGACTCTTCTTTTCAACCTCTTCTCTCTCAGTTGTCTTTTGGGCCAATTTGGCCACATTCACTGTCAGACTTGTAGCTTCTGTTGTTGAAGTTTCAAAAGCTCTCTTGATGATTAGCCCTCCCCTTAGGTGTGTGCTAATATCAGTTACATTTGGCTTTCTACCCTGGGGTGCCAATGCCCATATGGCTAGAGTTTCATACTCCTCACTAAAGGCAGAGTCCTGCAGAGCTGCCTTGACCTCTTCTTCACTATTTTGTATAGGGTGCTTGGACTATAAGATAGCATTGAATGCAACCGCATCAGCTATGTCCCATTCAGGAAAAATTAAGACACCAGCCTGAGTCACAAGTCTTCTTCCCTCCTTAGAGTGATGCCTTTGAATTCTTCCATTAATTCGACCTTGACCTCATCATCATTCTCCTGCTCAGACCTATCAAGTCTCGATTCTCTCCTACTCTTGCATTTGTTCTGGTACTCTTCTAGTTTCATCCTCCAAACTATTTTCAAGAATATAGGAGTCTTTACAAATGCATCATCATCCACAAATGCCTTGCAGGCCTCCATCCTAGCATCTTGTACACATTGCCCATTTACATCCATGTCAGAAAGCACCAATTGTGTTGATCTAGGAGGGGAAGGGATACCAACCTGCATGTCTTGATCAGTCATAATTATCTCATCCATCAGAGTTTCCTGCATTTCCTCAACTCTCTGCCTCTTAGGGCTTGGCTCTGATGGTAACACTGCAGGATCACCTCTTGGTGGTGAATCTAGATCCACAATCCTTATCCCTCTGGGTGCTCTGATCCTTGGACCCAGCTGTGATGATGCTTGCATGACTTGTTTTCCCTTCTTATCCCCTTCATCCTCATCACTGCTCGCATTCCTCTTTCTCTTGTATAGAGGCCTGTCAACTGGTGGCTGATAAGTTGGCCTTGTTTCTTGAGGCCTCACATTTGGTCTTTCTATACCAAAATCTAATTCCAAACTGACCCTCTTGGTCATCAAGGTGCACATGATACTTTTGAAATTAGCCATTAAGAAGTCTATTCTCTTGTGAAATGGAGTGAACTCCATTAATGGATCATATTTTTGATCCATTTTATGTATTATAACTAACAGCTTTTCATATGCAATCCATTTTTCTTTATTCAACTCCTGCCTATTCAAATCAAACTCATTTCTGATTAGGTCCTCAAGAAAGTTGAATTCATGTGCAAATTTGCCACCTTTAATTCATTGTCTGAACAATGCAAAGAATCCCTTAGGGTCATGCTATCTCCTAGAACCATTCCTCAAATTGAAGTCATCAAAAAACCTTCCAAAGTGGACCCATCCTCCCTTGGAACAAACAAAATCAAAAACAACAATGTATTCAGGGAATAAATTCCCTTTTCCTTTCTTTGTTAGGTTGTCCTCATGAATACAACCTAGTTTCCACATTACTTTGGCAAACCCCATCCTTGATGGTACATTAAAGGGGAGGATATGAGGGGTTCCCTGGAAACCATACACCCTCAAGATAGTGCTTACAGGGTACAAGATGATATCACCCCAATTGTGACACTTTTAAATTAGGCTTCTTCACCTTCAGTCGGAGGAAGTCATGCAAATCTTCACGGACTCTTTGGCACATTTACCACCAACTGAGCCCTGAGTCTAGAGGCAAAGCAGTTATCAAACTACACAAAGCTGGCACCTCCCCTATTGTAAGACAAATCTGCACTCCACACCTGTACTGGTAACCTTTCTCCATTCACCTCCTGCCTCAACTCTATGTTTTCTGAGAAGAAAACAACATTCTTGTACAGGAACATATGCATCAACAGAGAGTACTAGAAAAAATAAGTTCCAGTATCCCCCACATGCAGCTTCATCAAACCCTCATGCATCTTCTCTGATAGGAATGATGCAAAGTCATATACCACAGAGAAGTTGGGATGTTGAATCTGGGCTCCCATAAACATGTATGCAACTAGCATCATAGTATTAGGGTTGAACCCTAAAATCTGGCACAATGAATAAAATGTTGCTAGGAAGTGACTGGCAAAACAACTTAGCCTGAAAGGCTCCTGGTCATTTGGGCTGATATGAATTGTTGAACTGCTTGCCCTAGCTAGGTGAAGAGGAAGCAACTTCAATCTGAAAAGAGGCTTTAACCTTTTGTACTCCTCCTTCATCTTCTAAAAATCTATTTGGACTAAGAAAGGGCTATACTCAGTCAAATCAAAAATCTGCCTCATCTGCATTTAGGCTTAGCAAAATTCCACCATCATTATCCCTTATGACCCTTGTCACAGGATCATACTGTGCTACCACTACTCTGAGCAAGTCATCAGGGAACACATTTGGCACTGCCAGTTTCCCCATGTCATATCTCCAAGCATTAGAGAAGGGGTGAGGTAAGTTTCACTATCCATACCACAGCCTAAACATTTCAAGACTAGTCATAGAAATCCTGACATCCGCAATGTTATAATTTTTGCATAGTAGACCTTCGCCTAGGGTCTTTCCATTCATTAAAACCAAACCACTCTTCCTGTCATTTTTTGACAACGGGAGTTGATCTAGGAAGTCATCATACAAATTCCTCTTCAAATAATTAACATGGCCAAAGTGTTGCTTCAGTGGTGCCATCTTAAACAACTAGGGCTTCTTTTAAAAAATCAAATCCTCGAAGAAACTAGGGGTACCCAGAACACAAAAATACAACACAACTATGCAATTCCAATAATTCAAACAAACCAGTAACCCTACGACAATAATTAACAAAACCCGTTGACCAGCACAATAGAACCCTTCACAAAGATATAGTCAAATTAACCCAGCAGTTTAGAAAATAACTCACGGGATTTCGCGCCTTGCAGAGAACCAAACTTCATGGTGATCGCTCAAAAAACTTTATCTCTAGCTCTAAATTGCTTGGAAAATACTTGAATGCTTTTGTGATGAAGATAGAAAAGGAGCAGATACTTTATGTCGATTGAATTGAGGCAGTAGATGTCTTATTCGCCATTAAAGCTCATTTTCATGCTGCCCCAACGGCTCCAATCGCATTTGATGCGAATTTAAACTTCAGTCGTCGATCTTTTATTTTTGTCAGATCATCGAACGACCATCTTCAAAAGGGTTGATGAAATCTCCATGTCAGTGTCGGGGGCCCACCGTAGAAACAATGCCAAAGGAATACACATGGCTCCCACCTGTGATATCGCGATCACTAAACATCCTACATCTTTGGTTCACGCGATGGCGGGCAACCGCTGATTCCTACCATCGGCAATCATGTTCACTCATAGCATTCAGTAGCACCAAACATAACCGTTGAGCAAATTTTTACCAAGATTATAACATCACCGTCGATCTCGAGCACGTGCATCTCGCAGTTATTTTAGTAACCCACTTTATAACGTATTTAAGATTGACATAAATATTAAACGCTTTATTAATCCCTTTTCGGCAATGACAGATTGGGACACATGGCGCTCTCCTGTGATATCGCAATCGCCAAACAACTAGGGGTGATGTCATCGCGAGATCACGGGGAGCGGTCAGGATCAATCGTAGGAAGATCGATGATCATTAAAAACACAGTAGTCAGCATCACCAAACATAACCGTTGAGTAACTTTTTACCAAGATTATAACATCACCATCGATCTCGAGCATGTGCATCTCACAGCTGTTTTAGTAACCCACTTTATAACATATTTAAGTTTGACATAAATATTAAACTCTTTATTAATCCCTTTTCGGCATCGACAGATTGGGACACGTGGCGCTCTCCTGTGATATCACAATCACCAAACAACCAACAGTGATGTCATCACGAGATCGCGGGGAGCAGTCAGGATCAATCGTAGGAAGATCGATGGTCATTAAAAACACAGTAGTCAACAGCACCAAACATAATCGTCAAGCAACTTTTTACCAAGATTATAACATCACCGTCGATCTTGAGCACGTGCATCTTGCAGCTATTTTAGTAACCCACTTTATAAGGTATTTAAGTCCGACACAAATATTAAACACTTTATTAATCCCTTTTCGGCATCGACAGATTGGGACACGTGGTGCTCCCCCATGATATCACAATCACCAAACAACCAGTGGTGATGTCAGTGCGAGATTGCGGGGAGCTGTCAGGATCAATCGTAGGAAGATCGACGGTCATTAAAAACACAACAGTCAGCAACACCAAACATAATCATTGAGCAACTTTTTACCAAGATTATAACATCACCGTCGATCTCGAGCACGTGCATCTCGCAGCTGTTTTAGTAACCCACTTTATAACATATTTAAGTCCGACACAAATATTAAACACTTTATTAATCCCTTTTCGGTATCGACAGCTTGGGACACATGGCGCTCGCCCGTGATATCGCAATCGCCAAACAACTAGGGGTAATGTCATCACGAGATCATGGGGAGCGGTTAGGATCAATCGTAGGAAGATTGACGATCATTAAAACACCCCCTACAAAATTAAAAAACTATTAAAAAGTCAAGCGAAATAACCTTTTTGCGTGTGCAGATTGCGCGGTCGTCGGATGAAGTGATTTCAATCTTGATCGTTGCTCGCAAACCTCGCAAGGTTTCTACTAACATCACAAATATGGTGCGAGGTGTGCGAGATTCTGCCATCTACCACATTTGATGGTGGGGACCAGTTTTGCTTGCTGATTGATTATGAAGGCTGATGTTGACAACTGTTTCTGTACCGACACATCGTGGTCGTTTCTCGCTGACCTCGCAAAATTAAAACTACAGTTTCAATAATGTTGTGAGGTGTGCGCTTTGGTGACGTGTGGACTCTGATGCTGTGCGCTGATAACAAAAGTGGGGCCCATTTCTATGCTGATGTGGTGCTCGGTAGGTGAATATCCTATCCGTTTGGTGACTGGAGGGAGAACATGGCATTTTCAAACTATTTTGACTAAATCTGAGCCATTCTCCTAGCCAACATTGTGATTGATCAACGGCTTGTATTTAAAAATAAACTGGTATTGTACGATAGTTGTTTTATCTCGCGTGAGTGAATAGTAATGGTCGAGTTCGACTCTGCCTGCATAATTAAATGCTAAAATTTGTGAATTACTATTTTAGTTTTGTATCTCTACATTGAGGAAGAATTGCTTGGTATTGAGTGAAGCAAGTTGTGGTTACGATTTCTCAATTTCGCTGCCCTGGATGTTATGCGATTGAAACTGTAAGTAGCATGTACACCATTTCTTGTAAATTCAGAATATTTTATGGTTGCTTGTTGGGCAATTCGTGATTGTTTCCTGTTTCTGTTCTTAAAAAATTGATTGAATAGATTCGCTTTTAGAGCTTGTCTAGATAATTGCTAGGGTTTTTTGAATATTGAAGAATTTTCTGTTAAGGCTAAAGGAGAAGATTGTAATTATTTGCTATCTGAAAATAAGCAAACCCTAGTTCGAATTATCATTAGTCTAGTATAAATGGCACCCAAGGCCTGAAGTTCTGGTTCTGAAACCACTACCAGGTCTTTATCCCAAGGTATTATTGATTTGTTACAACCCTCTACTAGCAAGAAGCAGGAGGGAAAGGTTTTGTTCTATGGGCCTCGAATCTTGGAAGGATTGACAAACAAGCAATGTGCAATTTAAGATGCCAAGTTACCATACACTGGGTGGCAGTTGTTCTCTAATTGGTTTGGGAACAGGAATTTATCGGTTCCTTTGTGTAACCCCTGGAGGTTAGACCTGGGTCAATTGGTGGTTCCTAATGTTTATATGGATGTAGATCTTTTAAAGGACATTCCTACTAGATATGACCCTGTGGCCCGAATTGTCAAAACACATGCTGGTGTGCAGATGATTAAGATAACCAAAGAAGAAATTGCAGAGATTTTCAAATTGCACGAATGGAGTCGGGATATGGTTCCTGTCGACTTGGAGGTTTTCAGACAAGAATATAGAAATACTAGGGGTTTGTTCAGAACATCCTTCTTAATACCTCATTTGGTAGTCTCAGGAAGAGGAAAAAATCAGAAGAAGGTAGTAATTGGCAGGAATGAGCCCGAACCTTTTCCTGTGGGCTATTTCACCAGTTATTTCAAGAAGACTGTTTGTGCTTTATGTCAAGTTCTGGGAGTCATCTTAAAGAAAACCTTGCCTAGCGATATTATGTATATGGCAGTAAATCTCCAGCACCCAAGTTTTAATGTAATATATGATTTTGCCACTTATTTGGCAGAGAAGATGCACACGGGTCTGGTAGCCCTAAAGGAGGGGAAGAATTGGGTTGAATTCAAATGGTATTCCTTGTTAATCCAAATTTTTCTGTATAGGGGTCAGGCTGTGTTCGAAAAAGATATGAAATTAAAGAAGAAGGAAGGAAACACTGAAATGCCTATCCAATATTGGACTAGGATTCTTGACATGCATGATCATGAGTTTGATTATGTAACTTTCCATAATGTCTTCGGATCTAAATTAAGGGAGGCTCTGGTTCGTGACCCCCCAAGGATCCCAAAAGAAATTCATGACTTCTTGAGGCCGGTGGAGAGAAGGCCTGAATTGAACATAATGCACAATTGGGGAGACATTTTCCCTATCGTAATACCACAGTTTTTCAGGGTTTTTGGCACTAATATCAATCCAAAGGTTCTGCCAAGGGAGGTGCCCCTTAGACTTGGATTTTTGGAAATCATGAGGTAGTTGGGGGGTGCTCAGGAACTACACTTGCCAACTAAATAGAAGAAATGTTCTTTCTTCCCTGAATATACAACATTTGCCGATTTTGTTATGGCAAAGGGAGGATGGAAGGAGTTGCATCAATTACTTGGGCCTTATAGGCTAAGAATTGTGCGCCCCAGGAATCATGATCCTGAGGGTTTTATCTCTCAAATGAAGGCAAAACATCAGACAGGAGCTATTTTCCACAACTTCTACTTTCCCGAGGACATCATCAGGAATATTTTTGATTTGGAATTACAAGATGATAGAAAGGCACTATACATTGCCTACTCTAAAATGGTAAAAAGTAAGCAAGAGAAAATACCTGGTTTCAATCCCATACCTAATGCTAAAGATGAGTTTAGCAGGGCAATGTATGCTATTGATAATTTTGAGATCTTGGTTGGGGTTTTGAAAGACGAAAGGGTTGTGGAAGAAAGAGGAAAATTACAAACCATCGAGGAGTACCCTAAGGTAAAGGAAGAGGAGAGGCCTACTTATCAACCCCAAAAGAAGATAAGGGTTTTTTCTAGAAGAAAGGGAATTAGGGCTGAAGATGTTGCTAAAAATATTGCACCATCTTCTTCAAGGCAGTCAGTACCAAATGTTGTTGATTTGGATTCTCCAAGTTTTTCAGAACAGGCTTGCCCACCATCCAAAGAGGCAGAGGGTTGAAAGGGTAAAGATTGTTGATTGTGATGGTGATGAGGATGATGACATTATTGTCACTTCAGATGAAATGCATCCTGAGATGCCATTAGACCCAGTTGACATTACAACAGGTTTAGGTACAGTTTCTCTGAGGTTAAGAAAAGATGAAATCAAAGGAATAACAAGCAATGATGACTTGAGAATAGAAGCCTGCAGAGAGTTCATGATGGATGACTCTTTTATTCAAACCGGTGCTTTTAAAGATTTTGTGTGGAGAGCACATACTGCATTATATGTTGAGAAGGTGGCACATGAGAGAAGTCTACATCCAGAGCTCCCAGAGAAGGTAATTCAAGCTAAGGTTAGGGAACAGATGAGAGAAAGATTCAAAGCAATAACACCAGAGCAGGGCCGGGAATTGGTAGAAAAAAGTGGACTATTGCTACTCCCACAATAGGATATCACTGATGTTGTGGTGTTTGACACAATAAGAAGGGCTAATAAGCCACTTCTTGCTACTAAAGAGGAGGCTACATTGGCACTCAAGGGATCGACCTTTAGTGAGGAATGGGATGCATTGGCAATCTGGTCCTTATCTACTGGCTCTAAAAAGCTAATTGTTGCAAAACCTTCTGACTTCAGTGGTCACTTGGTTGTGAGGAGAGTTGCTAACACCCCAGCACTGAAAGCTGTTGATATGGTCGTGATTGTTGCCAAATTCACCAGAGCAACTATTGAAGATTTGACCAAGGAGCGGGATACTCTGAGAGGCTAATATAATGACATTATTATTGAATATAATAAGAGTCAACAAAAGGTAGCAGAGTTAGAAACTGAATTGGCTTTATTGAGGCAACAAATGGATACCATGAGATCTCAAAAGCAAGCTAGTTCTAGCCACAATGTTCCTGACCCTCCAGTAGAGTAGTCTCAACTTCCTACACAAGCACAGTCTTTGGCTATTGTTCCATATAATATGGGACAAGTGCCTATCGCTATTGAGAGGGCTACTAGCCCTGGAGGGGGACTTTCTAGGGAGAAACTAATTCATCAGGTTGAAGAATATAAGGAGATGGTAAAGAAAATCCAGGATGCAGCAGGGAGAAACAATGCAATGATAGTGGACACTGTTTCGAAACATTTAAACAGAACGGTCCAGAGTAAGCTAAACATTGTTCATACAAATTATGTCCTAATATTGCAAGCACTAAAAATGTTTGGAAGGGATAAAGAATTGACCATCTCATTGCTAAACAAATGGAGCCCTAGAATGGAGAAGTCGAGATTCATGGCAGTATGGGCAAAATAACATGGTGATATATATCCTACTGTTATTGCAACATATCAATTGGTCAAGGGAATTGTTGAGCAGAAGTTTCAGGGATTTTCCGCCCCAGTGGAATCTAAGATTAAATTGCTGAAAGATGTGTATGATGGAAAGGACCTGACCCCATTGCCTCATATTTTACATAGTCAGGATGAAGTCAAACCCCTACAGGTTTGGAAGGAGCAAATGAACAATATAATGATGTCTCAAACACATAAGATATGTAAAAATGCTGACATCCGCATGCTAGAGAATACATTGGAAAAGTTATCTTTTGTTATAAGTTTCTTAGAGAACTTTAATAAAAAGGCCACATCGATAATGGTAAATATGCTCCCTATCGAAACAAGGTTGATCAGGTTGTGGATTTCCAGTGGCCTTTCGAGGAGGAGTTTGAATTATGGAAAAAGGTGTTCACTGATGAACTCGAATTATGAGTGTTATAGTCGAGAATTGCAACTTGGTCATGTATAATATAGGTCTAGCCTTAGATATTATATTCTAAAATTGCATTCTCCTTTTGACTCCAAGTATAGGGTGCTAAGGTGGAGTTAATACTATAACGGCTAAGCATGCCTTCAATGTATGGGGAGCAGCCTTTGGAGCGATGTTTTCTTTCCTCCTTATCAACTAATGATGATCTTTGTCTTATGCTCTCCTCTCGCATAATAGAATTGTAAATGAATCAGGAGTTAGCGGTCCGATTACAAATCGATATGTGTACTCTCTGACTTGAAGCTTGTTGGCTCCCTTGTTTTATAAAAGGGAATTCTGGGCCGAGAGAGTGGTCGGTTGAAATATCCAAGATATGAGAAATAAGAGTCTAGTAATATAGAGAGTATGAATTGTAAGTCCAGGTTTAAAAAAGTTTTGAGTCAGAATGGAGAAATTTGTTAATCATGGGGTTTTTGAGCATGTTTGTATCAAACTCGTGAATATTTGGAGTTTATTTGATCTCCTATTGTGTTATGTTACATGGATTATTAATGAAATATCGATCAAAGATGATTTTCATTGATTTTCATTTGTTCTTTACTGTGAATTATGTTTAACTACAGCTCTGGTTCAAAAGATCGGTTAAATGCTTCAGTTAACGAATAAATTCATGCAATATAACAAATAGGATTCATAAAGGAGTAATAAACTCAGGTATGGATATATGGGTTGTAATGCAATTCATAATAGATCATAAGTGTTCAAAATGAAATTTACCCTGTAGTTCAATTTTCTCTTTTGACTCCTTGCACTGGGATATGGCACTGGAATTATGATTACGTTTTATTCTCGTATGTTTTGTGTTATGGCATCAGGATATTTTACTCAAACATTTCCTATCAATTTACTTTATGTGAAGTTTGCGATTCTCTGTTAAATGGACATGAGTCTTTTTTAAGGAATAGCCAATTTCTTGAAGGATTTGATCCTTTAACATTAATTGGGGATCTATCTGTTGCTTACTTGTGTGTAAATTAAATGAATTTTTTAAATGTTGTATGTTAAGAGCACATGTTAGGGAATACCCCCCTGGATTTTACAGAGTCTGAAGTGTAGGAGAATTAGCCTTATTGCTATTCTCGTAAAGTTGGCCATACTGTTCCTAGTCTTTTACTATTGAATGTGGGGAGTTCATAGGAGCTTCTAGGAAACACGTGTGGGTTGCAGTAAAAAAATGCCAATAGGTTCAATTGACAACATGATCTGTTGAGTAATTACAAAGAATTCATAATTTAAAATTCTAGATTTTGACAACATGATCTATTGACAAGTAGGAAGTATTTTTCACATTGTGTCAAATTTTGATATTGTTATCGGGATTCGATTATGTAGTTTTACAAGTCAAACTCATTGACCCATGTTTCATGAGTAGTGTTTCACAATAACCCATCTCTCATGATAATGAATGGTCCACTTAGCACTCATTGTGTCTAAATGATTCTCAAAGCGATGAAGCACTAGGCCTTCCTAGGAGGTCACCCATCCCAATATTACATGATCCATGATTTTATTAATAATTGATCATTTTGGATTTTGACAAACTTGACACACAAATGACAATTTGACAATGAACTTAATGTATCACAATTAAGTTTCAAATTGAGTAACACAATAGAAACTAAAACAAATTGAGAGATTGTTATGAGGGTAGTGATGCAACTTTTCTAATTAGAGTGTATTCCATGAGATTACAATTCTTTGAGATATTTTGTCAAATAGTTCACAAGATTTGTCTATCCTCCCACATTTTACATAGATTTGAAAATGGAGTGTACAACCACAACATTTGAGAAAATTCATCTTCATATTATGCTTTGATGGATGTCTATACCTTCTTCCAAATCTCCCATATTAAGGAAATCGACAAGGATTTTGGTGAAGGTTGTGAAATTTGTCTATGCATCTACCAATTGCATTTGATTGAAAGTTTCTAAAACCTTTTTTAAAAAATCCATTATGTATATTCTACAATCATTATAGTCCACAATTCACATTTATTTGGTTTTGCATCTACCAGTTGTATTTGCTTGAATTTTCCTACCGAATTTTCAATGTAGATCCATTTTGTGTATATCTTAATTACAATATGTTGGTGTTTTTTCCCACATAGGATTTGCAATTCTGTAAGAGGTAGCCAACCTCCATTATAAAGAACTACAAAGGCTAGTGGCCAACTAACAAGAGTCAGTCAAAGACTGACATCTCCTACACTTTTGGCTCTGTGAAACCAAGGTGGGTAAACCCAAGTGTGTTCATAAGAATGTTTCATTATTGGTAAGAACACTTCTTCTTACAAATGTAGTCCCCACTAACACTAACAGACAGTCATTACCCTGGTTGTGGCAAAACCAAAGAATAATAACACATATCCCAAAGCAAGGAGACTGAAAATTATCATAAGATCTATATCCCAAAAAGAGATAGTAGTTGATATTTGTTAAAATGTTCGAGTATTGAATCACCATGCTTAGAGTCACAGTCCTATACCTGAAAGGAATTTACCAATACTATCCAGTGCCTCATCCATTGGGTGGGAGTCATATAAAACATAATTAAGATGAAATTGAACTTATCACCATAGTGCTTTGCTACCATGAGATTTGTCATTATATTTAAACAATACTCCTTAGTGAATCCTGAGCATATAACCATAAACATGCAATTTGTGTTCAAGCATTTGATTAACTCATTAAGTCAAAGCAAGAGAAAAAATTAAACCTTCAACTGCACCATTGAAACTGACTGAACAAACCCTTGATAAATCCATTCATAATCCATGGCCCATACACAAGATAGCAAAATGTCTTAATTTTTTTAGATTTCTTTCGATATCAGTAATTACAAAAGCATAGTATACTTATTTCATACTATTCCCAACCCATCATGATTTCCTACATAATACCTTCAAAATCTTGCATTACCACTAACTGTACCTATTCTAAGCCTTCGAACCCAAAAAAACAACAACCCTCAACAATGAGCCATCAAATCTCCTTTATAGGACAGGAGAGCAACAAAGCAATAGGATACATTGTTCATTCCAAAATTGAATTTCATTTAGAATGAAATTGAAATTGACATTCCTCATCATTAGAAAAAACCATAATTAGTTTGAGGAATCAAAAAAGTTATACCATTGTAACCAATTGGAGCTAAAGATAAAAGAGTGTGGCAGGCATGCGTACGTCCACATCAACACACCACCCAAAAGTAACACACCCAGCAACTACAACTACTTGCAAGACACACGGCCCCGGTAGAGGTGATCGCTCCTGGTCCTCGCTTCAGGAAGAAGCGAGACCAACTTCCTTTTATCCACTTTAACACATGATCTAGTAGCATGGCACGGTGCCATCGCAGTTATTGGGGAAACTGCGAGGGGCTCTTCATTGACCCCCAACAACTCAGTCATGGATGCCAAGTAACATTGGTAGTCCGAGTCAGTTTCGGACCCATCACCGTCAAAACCAGAAGACAACACCAGTGGGGACTTGGAGGTCCCCGTCCCTTTAAAATTAGCATCATGGACAACCTCGGGCTTGCTAAGGACAGGTTGTACCCCGTCAGGCTACAAATTTGTCACCCCGAGTCTGGTCCTTCTGTGCACAACCGAATGGTCCATTACAAAGAACACCTCACAAAATACAGGAGAGACTCGACCACCTGCAAACGAGACAACTCAAAGTGTGATGATAATACCAGATAACACAATGAGCATTTATAGAGTTAATTGGTGCGAGAATATTAATTGCTCGAATGCAACACTGCGAGCATTCAAGCATTTTAGTGGCTAATGTAACCACCACAAATTATTCCTGGCTTGTGAAGGCATGTTGTACAACCCATTATTACATTTATCAGGAGAACAGTGTTCGCATGTAGGAAATTCAAGTGAGGATCCATTGAAAAAATCTGTGCCATTAATGAGAACAACTTCCAGAGAGCAAGAACTCCCAACGCGGATGAACAGGAACCCAAGAAAAATCAAACCGTTAATGCGGATCGAACATGGCAAGTCGAACGACTCAGATTGAGTCAAAAATCATTTGAAAATCCACATCAACACCCTGGGAGAACTATGCCCAATCACAACCCAAGAAAACAAGAGGTTGCAACTAGACAGCGGGTCCCGCCTAGCCTTGTCGCTTCAAGAACCAAGCCACGTGTCGCCTCTTCACAGACCTCGCAGTACCCTCAGGGGCCTTTAATTTGATCGTGTGAGATCTGCTGGGAAGGATTATTATTGATCTCCCTCGTTAATACCACACGGGTAGTAAATTTTAAGTCCCACCACAATCCTTGTACAGTCCACATGATTTTTTTATCCTTTGTTGAAGAAACTATTATAATATATTTCTTATTTATGTACTTATTTTCCATACAGTTTTATAAAAGTTTGAAATTATTAATAAAATTAATTTTGGCAAGACATTAAAATACTGTTGATTGTAAAAAATATGCATCCTAATGTGAAAATGCAAACAATGGAAGCAATGACTATAACACATAAATTTTTATGTAGTATCCAATTCAAAGAATCATGTTGCCCTCTACCTTGAATTTTTTAGTATAAAAAGCTAAGGAAATGCTATAAATAAGATAATAAGTTGACTATTAGCATATACCAATTTTTATAGAGATGTAGATTGTTGGATGTTGTGGTTGTGTTGCTCATGATATGTGGTTGTCATTGGTGTCAACACTATTAGCATTAATGTCTTAAAGGTTGTATATGTCGAGGATATTGAGAAAATTAGAATAAATATGTTGCAGATAGTCTATGAAGCTGTGAAGATCAAAGTGGTGAAAATTTTTGTACGTTGGTATTCTGAAGTCGTGTATTAAAGGGTTTGTTGTTGAGCCTATCTAGTATATCCTCTGGAAGTTTTAGAGGTGTGCATCAAGATTGGAGCGAGTTATGAGTTTTTGTGTTCCTACAGTTATTTTGTTGCTATAGTTGGTGTTTCTGAAAGAAGAGAATGTAATTTTGGTGAATTGAATTGTTGTGTATGTTCTTGAGATGTTCATTGACGTTTCTTGATCTCATACTCTATTATTGTGGTACGTCCATGTTGATTAGTGTGCTCGTGATCAAGGATTTTTCCTTTCCATGTTCGAGTTTTCATGTTCTTGGTTGACATGATGGTGGTAGCATTTTGTAGATCCTTGTGGATTAATTTTTGAATGCTTGGCATGTTCGAGGATGTTGCTTTAGGTCTTCATTATGTTGTGACTGATTTAGGTTGGTGCGCATTGAGATTTGTTCATGAATTGGGCCGAGAGTTTGTATTCATCTATTATTTATTTTTGGCCGACAGAGTTGTTAATGTAAATTCATGAAGTGGATATATAAGAGCAATTGTTTTATTCATGTAGAGATAATGTATGTGAAGTGTATGCAAGATATGTGTGAATAAAGATTAGATCATTTGAATGCAAAGCAGAGTGTGAAGAAGTTTACGTAAAGTATGAAGTAGTATTTATGTGCCTAACTGAAACTGTCATCAGGCTTTTGAAGAAGCCAATTTCTCAGTTCAAGCTCATCAAATGTATTTAATTTGATTACCTTATGTAAGGCAGTGAGCCTTCCCTTTGAGCAGTGAGCTCTAGGCAGTGTTCCTGAATGCATGTGCATTCCTTATTCATTTCTTTTATACTTTTAACAGGGTATAGATTGTGGATTAACCTCCACTGTGGTTTTTCCACTAACAGGGTTTGTACACAAAAATCTTGGTGTTATGTGTGTTTTTGATGTGTTGTTGATTCATGCTTTCACTGTTAATTATCATATCTGAGATTAAAGGTTAATAAGGTTAAATAAGTTTCAATTTTGTAACAACTGATTCACCCCCCTCTCAGTTGTCTATCCTTGTTTTCCAACATAGATATCTTCCATTTCAAAACACACAAAATAATATTCAGTAGATAATCAACCATCTTTCATTTGTATAGTGATTAAATATTTATCCCTATAGGAAACAAGTAGACTATATAAAGAAAACTAACAAAGCCACAACTACCCCTATTTTGTAGTTTGGTGTGCATTCCTTCCTCTCCCTAATCTTCTCTAATTATTTTGAAGAGACCAAGTGTTGTAACTAAACTATGGTTCATTCTATGTGCATGTAATTTTGATCTTCATATAAGAAATATAAAAAATATTAATCTACTCTTGTCAAAACACAAGCAACACTTAGATTTAGTATAAGAGTCAACCAATCATAAGGAAAACATAATATGAAAATAGGGTTAGGGTTAGATTTAGAGTTTTGGTTATGGTTGGGATTAGATATGAAAATAGGGTTAGGGTTTAGGATTACAATTAAGGATTATAGTATTAGGGTTATATTTAGAATTAAGTTTTAGGGTTACTGTTATGATTAAGGGTTGTTTTTATATTTGGCTTAGACTTGGGGTTAGGATTAGGGCCAGGAATAGGGCTAGGGTTAGGTTTACATATAGGTTTAGGGTTATTAGAGTGAATGCAACTAATTAATAAAAGAAAAAATATTTAGGGTTAGGTAATTAGGGTTAGGGTTGGGGTTAGAGTTTTGGTTGTGGTTAGGGTTATAAAGATAGGATAAAGGTGAGGGTTAGGGCCAAGGTTAAGGTTTCAAGAAAAAGGGATACGTTATGATTAGGGTTGGGGCTAGGTTTAAGATTTGGATTATAGTTTAGGGTGTAGCATTTGTCTTTAGTTTAGGGTTACAATTAGGGTTAAGGTTAGGGTGTAAGTTAAGGTTAGTGGTAGGGTTAGATTAGAATTAGGATCATGGTTTAGGGTTTAGGGTTAGAGTTATGTTTATGTTTAGGGTTGTGATAAAAAGGATTTGGGTTATGGTTAAGATTATGGTTCCTTCTATACAAATTCATACTTATCAATTTAATTAAATATTTTATATTCAGGCATATCTACATGATTCTAATTTTGAAGCCGAGTTACCCGGGGTAGCATGGGCATAGCAGCATGGAGCATAAAGAAGTGCCAAGTCATGGTGAGTTAAGGTAGGTTGCAAGGGTAAGGCAACTCTACAAGGTGAGTTGGACTCATCAAGATGTTAGCCAGGCTAGGAAGAGTCTCCAAATCAAGGGTCAAAGGTCCCTATACATGGGTTATTACTAGTGATGAGAAGTTAGAAATGGGGGAGTCAGCCTAGAGTACGGTGTCATCCTACCAATGTCTAGTATTTGGACTAATAACTTATATAGGGAGGTATGGTTGTTCAAGGAAAGGAGCACCATAGGGATGCAATCGGGTTGCACCGAGAGTCCATAGCTGAACACCAAATGGAAAGGGTGTTCCAATACTCTTCCTTGCAGGAGCGAAAAGAAGTAGCTCCCACCTCGAGTCCCATAGTGACTCAGGTGTTCATCATAGTCTTAGGAGTGAGGATGTCTCGTTTTTCCATAGCTATGAAGTGAGGGGTTTTGTGGTGAACCCAACATATCGAACCCTGTGAATGTAGTAACAGGGCCAACATGGGTTAGTTCCCAGACATGTCGTCGAGGGAGCTAGATGTTTGGAACGATCTTTTAATGACCGTCGATCATCCATCAGTTGATCATGACTGTTCCCCGCAATCCTGACTATTATCAATGAACATGATTACCGATGGTGGCCACTTCATTTTAGCTTATAAGGTAGTTTAAAAGGAATATACTTATCTTCGATGTGGTTAATGAAGCCTTGACATAGTCTATTAGATTCCAAATTTAATTCTTAAGGGTCTTCTTTAGATTCCAAGTGAAAATCTAAGTTAACCTAGGCATCACTATCCATATTTGTAAACTATTTTGTTACACATGGATAAATTATTTCTAAGATATCTTAAGCAAATACAACAGATTTAGCAATAAATAGTGAGGTGTCTTATTAAACTATGTCAAATCCTCACTTTATCACAATAATTGCAAAGGATAAATCAACTTGGTTATTTTTTATATATAAATTGGGAAACCAAGGTCCCAACCCTATTACATAGCAAGCCCGAGGATATGAAAAGAAAAACCAAAAAATAACTAACTATAAATAATTAATAGAAGAACAAAGAAAAATAGCAAATAAATAACTAACAAACAACAAGAAAAAAATACAAGTTGCGGCATTTCTTTTGGGGAGTCACATATCCCCAAACTTCAAAAAGGAAAGAAAAATATCATCCTTAGGGTATTTCTTTCTATCCTTCTTTAAAACAAGACTATCAAGATTACCCTTAAACCTTCTTTTCTAGAACTCCTACGCAACATTCTGGAGTAGAAGCATAGAAGTAACCTATGGATCACCTTATTACTAAAATTAAGCACATTATTGACTCTTTCCTCCAAAGTTTCTAGAATTTGCTCCAAATAATTAATAGAATTGGTGGTATGGCCACAATGAGAACATAAATGCACAAGATCAAACTTATTTTCCACCTAAATTCCTTTACCCTTGACATCATCGATGGCCACCATATCATTTCTAGGAACTAAATTCAATCATCCCCTATGTTAGAAGACTTAGTGTCATAAAGAACATTCATTTCTGAAAAACATTGACACCAAAATCATTGGAAAGAGAAACATCTTCCTCTTACATGAAGTCTTGAGAGTGATTCAACTCTTTGTTCCCACTATTGATACAGTCATTGTCCTTGTGATCAAGAAAGCCTTTGTTTTTAATTAGAAACAACTAATTCTACATTGGGTGTAGTGCTAGGGGTAGTAGAAATTATGGCCACCAACCTATTAGATCTTCTTACAAGGTTCCCCTTAAAAGGTTTTCCTATAGCAATCTTATTATTAACAGTAGCAACAATAAGAACCTTAGTCGTTGTTGCCCACAAGTGAGGACTAAAATTTAGGGTTTTTACTCTTAGTCTTGGAGATGTGAACATCACTAGGAATGTCCACATGGATATGAGAGGCAAATTTCAATAGAGAACCAATGGCAGAAAGATTAGGGCAACCTAAGTCATCATAATTAGCTAGAACTTTACCAAGCTCAAGATTTCCCTCCACCACTTTACTAGGCACATCATCAAATGTAATTTTTTGCTTGACAAGGAATGAGGAATGTCTGATAGGTTTTCTCTTACCCTTAGGAGGAGAGGGATCATGCAAATCACTAAGATTCCCACCTTTAGCTTTGATAAGAATAGGGGTAGGGAATAGATTGGACTTTAAAATAAGAGAGCTAACAAAATTCTAAGAGAACGTAGCAAGGTGGACTTATGGAGTCTAAAAATTAAGCCCTCGTGTAGAGGCATCACAAATTTATCCATTAAGACCTCCTTACCGAAACACTTAAGAGAACTTAGGACAAAATAAGGAAAACAAGCAATCTTATTATGTTTAAGATGGTCATGCGAGAAATGGTAATGAAAAACACATTTAAAACTACCTTCAACACTGAAGTACTTAGTTGGCACTCTACTAAACTCATCATTCAAAACCATTCTATAATTCGATGAGTTCTCCCCTTTTCAAAATTTGGTTGATGGTTTTTGTGTCCATCATTTTTCCCTATTAATGATCTTCCTACCTTCAATATTCAACCTAGTAGCAGCTCTGATGGTTTCCTTTGAAACAAGAAATCTAACACCACCCACAATAACCTTTTTATCCTTTTATGAAGCAAAAAGTTATTTTGAAAGGACTTGACCAGAGCAACATAGGGACTCAAAGTAGGGAGCAATTCTACCCTCTTAAAAAAATATCATAGTATAGCATTATTTCTCACCTCCTTGGGGGATGTGAGTTTAGTGTGGCATCATATATCCCTTGTAGTATCTAAACCCTTGCAAAAAATATTAAACTAAGAAATATACATTTGGAACTTAGTAGGAAGAAAACACAAGCATTCACTTAAGAGAATAGGCTTCGCAAAAATTTGAGGCTTATTCACTATCATGCAAAACTAACCTGTTCATACGATCATACCATGGAGAAACCTCCCAACCATAAGTGACTTGATTGAAGTGACTATATCGTTATTTTTAAGTAAATGCATATTTATGGAAGCTTGGGCATAATAATTAGAAGGATCATAATTACCAATACTAACATTATCCAAGCAACCTGCAAGGGGTTCATAACAAGACTATTTAATGACATCAATTTGGTTGAAGGAAATAACATCCATTTGAAGACTTCCTCAAACATAATCACAAGGGATAACAATACCCCTCTTGAGCCAAAACAATATGATACATAGACACCAACAATTATCACTAGGGTAAAACTCAATACCCTTCCCCAAGCACCCATTAAATGACAATTTCATTATTTTCATTAATAAGGTTATTGATAATACTTTGAGAAGTAAAGCAACTTCGTATAGACTGATATGGCCCAATGACATTAAAAATATCATCTATGCAATCATATAATAAGTCATTAATAGAAAAAGGAAAAGATAAAAGCCAACAACTAATTAAGCAAGGATCATATAGAGATGTCATATTAGGAAACCTCTAACAAATTCTATGGTGCAACGAGCCATAGTATTATTGAACTCACGTCAACAACAAAGTGTTAGAAATGGGAAATCTTCCTTTGACAACATACCCTTTAGGTTCCAATCCATAAGCTCATATGCATGTCGAAGTTTTTCCACTTGTTTAATCCATTTCCAAATGAGCAATTTTCCAAGCGTGAAGAATGAAAGAATAAACCCAAAAACATGTATGATAGTAGAGGGAGTAGTTTATTTTGCATTGACTCTTCATTACAATTCAAAGTATCATGTATTCCTTCTCCCATAAAAGTTTTCATGGGAGGAAGGGGAGAATATTTCTAGTATTAGACACATCTATCCTATCACCATTTTTGTTAGAACAAAAGAGTAAATGCCAATGCCAAATCCAACACCATTTATCATAGTGACCCTTTGTTGGACAAGGAAACACCAATGTCAATATTCACTACTCCAATCAGTAGCTTCTATCCTTCTTTTTTTCCAAATATAGCTTGTAGGCCATCTCTATGACCACCCATCTCACTATCAATGTTGCTATCACTAGCCCAACTATTCAATGGTCATTTTTCTAATGACTCCTTTCTCACTCTCTTGGAGGACAAACGTGACATTATTTAGGATATTCAATGTCTAGATATTTTCTGGAAAGCTTAAAGGTCAAATATATAGTGGCATAAAACTCAATGCTATAGGAAATCATTCTTAGCCAAGCCCAATTGGTTCAATTCCTATGGATAGAAGGGGGTTGATCATAAGGAAGTGTTGAGATTCCTAAGCATCTCTTTTACCTTTTAGGTATCTCCTTCCTCTTTAAGGAAACATATCATTTCTAGAGCTGTGATAAATTATCATATTAAATTATGAAGCCCCTTTCTTTGGCAAGGAGATTCCATGTGTGTTAAAAAATTCTTGTTGCACACGTTTCCATTACTCATGTTGCTAACAACCTTGCAAATCCTCATATTTGAAGATTGAAAAAATCCAAAGGAATATTTTATGGCCTCCCTTTAACCAAAGAAAATGGTTTCACAAAGTATCCTAGGAGTTTTATTATTTCCCTCATGACTATAATAGGCTTGGCTTACTTTATATTCACTACTCTAAATGGCGCCATAATAGGCTTTGCTTGCTTTATATTCACTACTCTCAATGGTGCCATAATTTCAAATTTAATTAACATACTCTAAAACCTAATTAAACCAGGTTGTAGCTCGTCAAATTGGACAAGTGAAAGGTCAATACCAACACCAAGGAAGAGTTTGGAGGAGTGAAAACAAGGTCAATACCAGCACCGACGAAGAGTTTGGAGCTAAAACAAGGTCAATACCAGCACCGAGGACGAGGTTGAGGGCACTCAGGGAAAATCGACGACCAAGGGACAATGAGTATTGTAAGTTTGGTACCCCCATTCTCTTTAACCTGCAATTTAAATGCCTAGTTTCCAAAGATCTTCTCGTACATTGGCCCCCCCATTCTCGTAAAATGGTATAAGATAAGATAGAAAAAATAAAATAGCTTAGTCTTTCACATTTTTATAGTGATTACTACAGGCACATAGACCAATTCTTCAAATAGAAGAATTTGATCATACTTTTCTAATGATGGCATTATGAGAAAACCTTAGGTTAAATGAATAATTCCTAGCTAAGTTCTTGAAATCATGTCCAACCGTATAAGAGAAGACCGTTGCTATGTGTACTTGGATAACATGGGGAAAGGCTCTTTGGGCTCTTTCATCAATCTACGTATTGTTAAATTTTAACACCTAAAAGTGAGAATGAATAATCTTTCCTAGGATGGTGGCCAATTATGCTTCTCAACACCTAGATTACAAAATCCTTGTCAATATCATTGCCATCAAAATTAAACCTATTGCTTGAGTTATATTCATAGAGGTAAACAAATTGGCTTTCTTGATAGTAGATACATTCTAGACAATTCAATCCTTGCATCGAAGATTATTGAATGGGCTCAACAAACTACTCATGATGCCCTTACTATTAAGTTAAAAGTTTGACAAGGCATATGATTGCATCAAATGTCCTTTCATTTATAAAAGGCTCAAATGGATTTATTTTCAACCCTAAATTATTATCACACATTCAAAATTACAAAATACCAGTTAATGAAGAACCTTCATTTGAAGGCGATGTCATCATGACCTTTGAACGAAGAACCTTCATTCAAAAATGATGCCATGTGAAGACTTTCAAATGAAGGTATTTTTTATTTTAAATATTTCATGTCCAAAATGCTTTATAAAAGGAACCTTGGCATGAAGGACCTTCAAATGAAGACCTTAATTCAAAGGTCCTTCATTAGAAGATCCTTCATATGAAGGGTCCTTTAATGCCATCCCATTATAGCTCTTAGAGTTGTTAGAGATATTTTTGTTTTGAAGTAGAGATTGGACCATCAAACAGTGTCACCATGACTCTACCAAGATATCCATCAAATTCATAAACCCTGACTTAACAACCACAAATTCAAAAGAAAATTGCCCCTGTCAGCCCTAGGGCATCAATTTAATGCCAATTTTCTTGCTTTAAAAGACCCCTAAATGCAATGAACCTCTATCATACCATGATGCACACCAATCCACTGAGTTACAGTTCCAAGACAGTGGGTGGATTGGTGGATGTCATTTCTATTTACCCCTCAAACCCTTACATAGGAAAAACAGGGCAGTCCCTGTAAATATGGTAAAGATGTGCCACTCCAGTCATCAAAATTCTTTACCAGTACCTTAATCTTCCTACTCAAATCATCAGGTAATGCTTGAAAACCTTGAAGTGATTTTACAAAAACTTGAGTAGGCCTTAATGATTGGGGCCTATTGTTTGCATCGAATCTAGAGGCCTTATACATAACATCTAGGTCATTGGCCCTAGGGATTCGAGTGTTCAACTAAAGGAAAAACTAATTCCTGATCCCTAGTAATGTTTCTTATTGAATCTAAGAATAAAGAATATAAAGAATAAACTGATGGTAATCTACCATCAACTCCCTAATTCAAATGCCTAAAAACTGTGTCTACAACTTCATTTTGCTTGGCAACTGCTCCCTTCTCACTTGCTTTTAGAGCTGCCTGTAGCTCTCTAATATTATTAAGCATCTGCTATTTGGTGGGATCTACAGAGTACTGAACCTCCTCTTCAACTGGCTCTAATGAAGGACTAGGAGCAGGAGTCTGGATGGGGGACCCCGAAGTAGAAACAATTGGAGAAGTTGGAGGTACTGATCTTGATGTAGAACGTATGGCCAGGGTACTAGGAGCACTAGAAGACTCCCCCACATGTCTGTACTTCAACCTGTCTACCTCAGTTTGTAGCTCAACATTCCTTTGATGCATTCTACTATACTCTCCAATAATGGTGTTATACTTCTCCATCAAACTTTTCTTCTCAGCTTCTTCTATTTCAGTTGTCTTTTGCGCCAATTTGGCCACATTTACATTCAATTTTGTAGCTTATGTAGTTCAAGTTTCAGAAGCTCTTTTGATTATTAACCCTCCCCTTAGGTTTGGGCTAATATCAGTAACATAGGGCACGGGCCAACCTAAACTTAGGAAGTAATAAAGTTAGGCAAAATATTTAACTCAATTTATAAAAAGGGGCCCGGCCTAGATGAAACAATGATACATAAGTCATTTTAATACCCACTCCAAAAAGGTAACGGCCGAATATATCTCACCCAAGCTTTTACATGGACCATTACGATTTTTATGAAAGCCAAGGTAAAATGTACCCAACCTTAAGTTCCTCCCAAACAATGTAACAAGCCACGACAAGGGCAAAACATAAATGGAATTCAAAGAACAAGATTTGAAACTCCATCAAATCCACCATGATGCACACCAATCCACCGAGTTACAATTCCAAGACAGTGGGTGGATTGGTGGATGTCATTTCTATTTAGCCCTCAAACCCTTACACAGGCACAACAAGGCAGTCCCTGTATTTGATTGTTTAATCACACAAAACAGTGATTGAGAACTTCAAAACAAATGCAAATGAAAGGGAACACATATATTTATCTACACTAATGATCTCAGAGCATTTCAAGCTTGTATGGATCCATACAACACAAAAGAACTTCAAAAAATTTGAAAAAACACAGAAAATTGCTTCAAGAACGTGGTATCTAATATGAAATTTTGGTATCAACTCCAACAATTGCAATGGGATGGGAATACAATATGATAGAAGTGGGATAAAAAATGCATCGTTTGAAGCATCAAACCAATATGCAAAGATGAAAGAAAGTGCTAACCCCTTAAACTGAAAAAGTTTCTTTTAACTTTAAGTTTGTTGGGTAGCCAATTCTTTTTAAGTTATCAAATCCTACAATCATACATAATCAAAATGTTGTTGTTTTGAATGACTATGAGCACTAACTTTCACTATTTGAAGATTTTGAAACCTTGTCATAGAGAATTAGAACATTGATAAACTTATGATGACTTTACCAAGCCTAGTACACACTCCCTCTCCGTTCACCACTTAGACATATGGAAATTAAATGTAAATTGGATGCTATTTTTAGTCATATAGGTGTCCAATAAACCACTTGGTGGTGTTTCCCTTCAACTTTATTTACTTGAATGAAGAGCAAAAGTCCTTTGATTACAATTAGAGAATACATTTGGTGCCTTGGTTGTGTAACCGGTGGACCATAGTCACATTTAACACTTGTTACAAAGTTTGGGAGTTAAAACGTTAAGTAGATTTGATTTGTGATGGACACATTTGGACGGTAGTAACAATAACTTGCAATCTATCAAGACTTGATTACCTTATAACCTGTCAAATTCTAGCGATGAAATGATAGATTAATCATCATGTCACCTTTGCATCACATCACCATGAAAGAACTTCATCCAACATCCTTATGAGTGCAAGTACCACCAAATAGGTATTTGTCAGATTTGTCTTCCTCGAGCGAGGGAAATTTAGGAAGAGAAGAGGAAAGTGAGACATGTAGTAGGTCTAAAAGAGGGAGACCAACTAGAGGTCAAAAGATTAGAAGAAAATTCCGTAAACGCATGAAATTTTTTCTTGCTGAAGGGGGGTCATGTTCTTATGATGATGAGAGCATAGGCGACATCGAGGTTCCCTTGAGGTACAAACATCTACAGAAACAATGGGTACCCAAGGAACTTCCTCCAATAAACACTGATCTTTGTGTCAACGAGAGGATATATCGCATAACACCATCGTCATTACATGGTTTGGGCCTATTTTGCATGGATGGCATAAAGGTTTTTTATGACAAAGTTACTGAGTTGATGGAGTATGTTGGACCCTGTTATTGTTACAAAGACTGGATGCAGCTGGTTTGATATACACGAAGTATGTGTAGGTATGCACTATCAGCAAATTATATACAACTAAAAGATAAGGATCAAAATAAAGGAGTGGCTAGGTACATTGATGGGAGGCCAAAAGCATCAAGGAATATTGTAGGGTTTATAAATAGTACACGACCTGGGTCAACAAATAAGCAACCCAATTGTATATTTGAGGCACGAGAGAGAAATCATGTATTCGTATGTGCGATAAAATCAATAACTGCAGGGGAAGAGTTGCTAATCGATTACAATTTGAATCACTTAGATACAAAGACAATTACTATGGGGGTGGTATGTACTATATACCATTTTACCCAACCTCCAATTAATGACTCCAATATACCATTTTATTACTATGTTTTTTTTTGTAAGTCTAATGGTTTCATTTCAGTAATGTTTTTTATATTTAATTTTTGTCACAGTAGGACATTGATCATACAAGGAAGGCTCTGGCCCAGAGCACAGATCGTGATCCATCTTCAGGTGCTTCTATCTGACAGGTTTACCTCATTATAATTGTACAAATTAGATACACGCAAAATGTTTTATTATTATGTTTTTTTCATGAGTTTATTGGGTTAATTTCAATAATGTTTTTAATATTCTTGTTGCAGTCAGCTGATCGGGGAAAGGCACCAGCAGTACAGGAGAACATCCATATGGAGGTGGAGTCACTATTATGCGATGATGACATTGCATTTTCCACAAACCCTGTGGAAATGATGAGGAAGGCCCAAAAAAAATGCAATCAAGAAATCCTTAAGTTGGTATTCGTAGTGCCTCAAACAGATGAGATAAGAGAAAGGGTTAAACTATTGTCTGAGATAGCACAAAACTTGCAAGTAAGTTGTCATGAGATCTTTAATTATAACATAAGTTCATTCATGGTTTTATATTTTGTACTCTTTTATGTCGTGAACTAAAATATGTGTTGTTTTTACAAGATTATTTGCATCCTCATCATGCTGCTGGCCATGATCAAGGTACTGTAAGTGTTTCTTGGGAAGTAAGGGATGGTACAAGTGTCAATCCTGATCTTCTTGCGCATACAACACTTTATTCGACCCCATCATCCGTGCCTATATTGTCGACTGAAATGTCGGCAACACATACCATGCAGGTATTCGATAATCCACCGTCTGGCAGCGAACACATGCCACCACATGTGTCAGTACCTGTGGATACAAAGCCCGCTAGTACTGGTGATGTTTTAGCAGCATTTCCTAGATCTTCCCGTATTACTAGTACAGGAACATTGCTGGTCACATTTATGGTGATCGAGGATTTCCTTCCCATAAAGATAGAGAAGGTCCCAAGTACTTTAAAATGTTTTAATTATTATTATATATAATCCAATTGAAATTTACTTATTGATCACTCTTTATAGACTAATGATCCCATGATCATTTTACAAGAAATGATATTTTTTATAAACATCTAAGTGATATTACATTAGAGCTCTTCGGGCCCACCATACGTACACGGTGGAATGCCCAAAATCAAGATTTAAAGGATGAGCTCATTAACCGTTTAGTTGTGTTGTTCGGTGATAAAACATTCAACCGAACCAAGGTCCTTAAGAAAACTGGTACCTATCTAAAGTATGTGAGGGACCAATATAGGTCACATTTAGAGAAGAACAGAAAGTACGAGCGTCCCCCCATGATTCTGGAAAGGGAGTGGAAGGACTTGGTGTCAGATGGAAAGGAGAAGGCTGAAAAGAAGAAAGGAAAGACACCACCAGGCCAAGCAAGGTATGTGATACTATCAATAATTTAATTATATACTGATTACTCTTTCTTTTTACATAATCTAACGTATTTCAATTTTTTCATAGGTTTCCTGACACATCGAAGGCAACAAAGGCAAGACTAGAAAAACATGGGCAACACAAACTTGGCTCTGGTGGTTATATGAAAACAACTGCACGATTTGTAAGTATCAATAAATGAAATATTGCATCCAAATAATAAATTGCAAACAATTTTGGTTTTATCACACCATGGAAGAAAAATTCATGATTGCGTGCAAAAATGCAGGGCTTTGATTTGAACAGAGTGCCCACAGAAGAGGACCTGAAGATTGCCTTCCACCAAGGTTATGGAGCCCTGACTGAACAACTAAGAGTCTCAAATGGGCAAACACAATCTTCCACTGCATCCAACACGTAGGTAAATAAACTCAATAAAGTTTATTTCAAATTGAATACTTGTGTAATTTGTTCAATATTAATTTCTACCATAATAATGTGCCTATTTGTTTTACACAGATAAGCAATGATAATACTGCACATGACATTGGAATACAATCTAGTGAGGGTGGAGCACAACCTGCCGATGAAGGCCATGGTGTGCATCCTGGTACTAGATGTATTCATGTGCTATACAAAATGCAATATGGATTAATACAATTAAACATCTTTAATTGCATTTGGTGTATTAATCAATGTAACCTTTCGTGTTTCAACTTTAGAGCATGTAGAGCGTGATCAACATGTTGAGCATGATCAGGCTAGACAAGATCAGGAACATGATGTGGCTCCATCAGGTAAAGAGGACCACTCTAATGTTCTTTTAAACATATTTAATTGCAATTGGTGTATTAATTAATGTAATCTTTCATGTTTCAACTCCAGATCAGGATTTAGAGGGTGTTCACATGTTCAGCATGAGGCTATAAGACAATATCAGGAACATGATGTGGCCAATTCAGGTAAAGAGCACCACTCTGATGTTCTTTTAATTAATGAAATACGTGTAACAATAATAATAAAACATATCAATTTAACATTTCTTTGCTATTGCAGTAGACCCCCCCTTGCAGCCGCGTCCACGTTGTGAGTACACGACTAGGCATACATTAAGATCACGAGCAGAGCTCAAAACAACTGAAGGGGGGACAAATGATTTTGAAAATGATACTCCACTTCAGCTTTATTTAGCTGCAAAAAAGAAACAAAAAAAGAAGTGATTGTAATCATATTATGACAAGTTGACAACCATATTTTTGATAATATGTAAAAACTGAAAAAATGAATGTTATATGTTAATGAATGAATGTGAATATGTTAATGAATAAATGTTATATGTTAATGAATGAATGTTATATTTTATTAATGGATGAGTGAATGAATGTTATATGTTATTAATGGATGAATGAATGATTAATGTTATATGATCGGGTATGGGGAATTGAGAGTGATGTGAGGGGGGGGAGGGAGGGGCCAAATGAGCTTCCACCTTCACGTGGTTGGCCCTGTTAAGTAGAGAATATTAAACTATTCTCAAAACAAAGAGAAGCTCAATAAGGTAAGAAATGTACTTTTCAATATAAGAAATGCATCGTTTGAAGCATCAAATCAATATGCAAAGATGAAAGAAAGTGCTAACTTTTCACTATGAACATTGTGTTGTGTGTGGATTTGGATCATAATGTAATGTTTTTTATTTTTATTTTAGTGGTCTCTAAAATTTGACTTTTGTGCATAACAGGTTAGTGGAAAATTTGACAGCTCGAAGGGTTTAGAGGCTCAATTGAGATAGATACACGGATATTTGGATCTTTTTGTTGATGGGAGGCTTCCACTTAACTATGAAATTTTGTACCATTTGCAGGTATGCTAAAATATCTCTACTTACATTCATTCAACTTATTGTAATATAATATATTATCACAAAAATCTCCTGTTCATTATACTTACATGGATTTTCATGCCCTGTTCCAAAGCACATGTTTTAAAACAAGTAAGAAGGATGCTGGCAAGGGTTAAGGAATTTGGCTTTACACCTCCCAATTGCATAGTTTACTTCATTCATCCAGCATATTGCCTATGCGTTTCACAATTGTTGGAATCATATACTATAATTACAGAACTAATAAAATTAAAATATGTGAGTTTCAAATATGGCATTACATATCTTTCTATGAATTTTTGAAAGAAAATATCAAAATGGAGAAGTATTAACAAATTAATCTGCATAATTTCTAAGAGATCAGGGAATTTTTTTACAGAGTTATCTTGAATATATTTAAGACAAAAGTAACTTATAGAGATTGAAGCAGAATATCGGTAGTCTAAAATCACTAGTCAACACATCTTAGTGGTATCTCAATTCAAGAAAACTAGGTCCACTATCCATTAGCCAGTAAAACAAATAAAATCAATTCATAAGATTATTCTGTTCTAATAGGGTTGACTGGTTGCTTCTTTCTTTTTGATTGTCAGGAAGTCATCAATATACACTTGGTTTTCCCACCTTCTCTTGCCTCGTGGCTAGAGAGTTTCTGCAGAAGGCATCAAAGTAACCTTCAAGATTGACAATGGCAATGAGTACAAGGTCAGTATAACTTAATGCTAATTGGGTATGATTTTATCTGTTCAAGACCAATTTAGATTCATTTTTTGCTCACACTACTTTTATTTACATTTATGTTTTTCTAATATCCATTTTCCTTTACATTCATATTCTTCTATACATATTGTGTTTACAATAATGTTTTCCTTAATTTAATCTAGGGGAGAGGACCCAGTACCTGAGCAACTTTCAATGTCATGCTGTTAGGATTTACTATGAAGCTAATCCAAAGTTTTTCATTGTTGCTCGAAGCCATATTCCAGTGCTTTCTCTACGAAGCCCACATGATCCCCATCAGGTATCTTCTTTTTGTAGTCTCTAAATTTCTTAGAATAAATCAACACCAGTTTGTCTAAATGTGGCTCCTTGTTTACACATTAATAGCTCTTTTGGCAGCAATGGATCAAATTGGATTCATGGGGTCTTAAAGAGAAGGCTCTCAAACATGGAGAGATCAACAGTGGGACCAGGTAAAACCATTCATAATCATGCTCATATTGTTTTATTGACTGTCTAAGAGCTAAGTATCCAGGATAACATTCTATATTTTTCTATTGAATTTCCAGAGAGAATAATTTTGGGTTTGCAATTCTATTTTTTAATACACTAGCTAAGTATCCAAGATGCACTGCAGGTACTCTTTCTCACCAAATTGCTCATTTTCCACAAATTTAGATTCTAGTGTGTAGTTTAATATTCACTAGTTTGATTTTTTCTTTTTTAGCAAAATTAGAATCCAGTTCGTAGGTTGTGCTTGTTGTCCATGACAGTCCCCTTGATCTCATGAATCATCATAGGTATTATATTTTGCTCCAATTGTTGATCAACATCAAATGTGGCCATCATAATATCATCCATAGCCTCCATATTCTACAATTATTCATTGCTCATTTCTCATACATGGTAACCAAATAATGCAAGCCTAGAGCTTGGACTGCAGATGTATGCAAAAAATGATAAATCCCTACCTCTGTAAGCCTAATTAAACACAACAACTAACATGTTGTTTGATATTTTAAACAATCATATGACTGTCCTTTTTCTATCTTGTAAACATTTACTCAATGCATACAATAATTTATTGAAATACAAAGTTGAATGGCCTCTTAACTCTTGACACTAATGTCAATGCATTTGTCCAAATAGGGTTAATCATATTTTTATCTAAATTTTCGTAATGAAGTCTTCCAATCTAAGCATTGATGACAATCCATCTTGTCTTTTACTACCCCTATTAAATGCTCATCGTCTTGGCACAACAACTTTTTCTCTTTGATTGGCCTCTCCTTATGTCCTGTCATTATCCCTATGGATGCACTTTGGAGCCTCCTACTATTATATATCGCCCAGAGTCACCCAGATATGCCTACATTTCAACGAATAGTTTTTTTTTATAAAAAAACTCCATTGTTCCGTTGAAATTGTGACGAACCTCAAAAACGCCTGATGACCTTGCTATGCACCTGACGAACTTTCGTCGTAATGACTTACCTATTTTGTCGCGAGTGCGATGAAATTGCACCGTAATGACTTGCCTATTGCATCGTGCGTTCGACGCTCTTATGCCGCACGTGTTCCGGGTACTATTCATCGATAGATCGACGATACAGTCATCTCCATCCCGATGAATGTATGTTGATGCTCTGACGATTCAGCGACGATATGTCGCACATGCTCTAGGTATTGTTCGTCACTCGATCGATGACTATATGTCATTGCTCTGACACTTTAGCGAAGGTATGTCGCTCGTGCTCCAGACATGTTTCATCACTAGGCCAACAACATTTCCGTCCTGGTTCCGATGAATGTATGACGGTGTTCCGACGCTTCAGTGATGGTGTTCCGCCCACGGTCTTGCCACTGCTCGATGCGCGATCGACGGAATGGGCATCGTTATTCTGACGATCTGGCGTCGAGAGGGCGACATTTTATTGTCCGTCGGGATATAGACAAAATTTGAGCGACGGTGCTGATTTGTGCGATTCATCGGTCGGCTAACAATAGATCGTCGAAATTCCGACGAACGACCGTCGGAAATTGGGGTCAAATCCATTAGTGGGAAAATGGTGTCTCAACCTTACAATCACACAAGGTTACTATTTATAGTAAGTTTACATTTCAGAATAGATTGATGTGGAATTCCCCCAAAGCTTCAGATTGGATAAATAAGCATGCTCATAAATTTTTATTCCAAGAACATGTCTAGATTTGAAGATATTAATGTTTTTTTATTTTGCAAAGTTTCAAATTCTAGTTTGAAGGTTTTAGAGGCATTTTTTGGGCCTGAAAGTGGCCATAACTAGAATAACTAGTTATATTTGATAGAGTGCTTCATAAACTTTCTGATAGTTCACACATTCATCAATTCGACACATGAATCAAAATTTATGGCCTCCAAAAGTTGGGTCTCCTAAAATGTGAGATGTAAAAACAAGTTGGACACATAAATGAGTTATAAAGGGAGAGTTACATGTGGTGGTGTGTGTTTTTACACATCATAGGAATTTGTTATAGGAGATAAGTATGGACACAATGTTTTAGGCGGTTTTAGCTCATGGTTTTGTAATACATTTTGATAGTTTCGTGTATTTTTATCTCTTATATATTAGGTGCACATGAGATGGAGGTTGTGTGTAAGTCTTATAGTTATTGAGTTTCATCTAGATCTTTGGTTGGTGATACTCAACGAGAAAGGTTGCTATGCAAGTATATTGTAATCTTGTTGATTTTTGAATAATATATTGTGCGGCTTTTGGAGTGTGGGGTTTTTCTCCCAAAAGGATTTTCCCCATGTAAATCACTGTGTTGTAGTATGAATATTATTTATGTTTATTGTTTTAATTTTTTGTAACTAATTAGATATAGTTTTTTTGTATAACTCTCTTCTCATTATTAGTGTAGGAAGTTGTTCTGCTACCTTAGCTTCCTTACAAATTGAATACTGAATAATATTTTATTTTAAGCTTGAATTTTATGCATATAATTTTGACAAAGTGATGTTTAATCATGAATACTGCAAAAATAATATGGTCGTTGATTACCTTACTAATGCAAGAGTGGATTAATCCATCTTCTTTACAAAGCTCAACGATAATTTAGGTGGATAAAATTTGTTTCAACTCTTCGAGAAAGACATGTGCTTACATAATCGCATAAACTCATGGCCAACCAATTTTATTCTCTCTTACATGGGATCTTGGAGTTTGAATACCAAATACAAATCTTGCTCTTGGTGGCCTTCTTCCATTTTCATTATGCTCCCTTTGCTCTATTCTTTTGTATTTTAAGGAAGTCTTTTGCCAATGAGCCTCTTTCAATGTTTATTTTGAAGGATTCATATTCATCTTCATGGTGACTTGATAATTTTGGCCTATTGTATATGTAATATTTTTTTGAATATTGGTTTGGATGGATCTACAGTCAACAAAAAAATGTCTTTTGTTGTTTGAATGGGTCAAGCCTTAGATTTTGCTCCCTTTTGTTGTTGTCACTTTGTTCCATTTTTTATTTGTATTTTTTCTTGATTATTTCAATTATGAAAAAATTATTATGAAGTTGAGGGTCTGGTTGAGTGATTGGATTTACGATTTAATCTCTTAATAAGAGATGTTTGTTGGTTCAATTATTCAACTAATTTATTTAGCATTAGATGACTGACTTAATGTGATTTATTTTATTTTATTTTACTCTTTTCTAATTTTCTTAAAAATGATTTCTCAAAAACCTTCAATATAAAACATCTTTCTAATATTTTATAATCTTATTTATTAATTTAAATTTAAAATATATGTTATACTTTGAATTTTAATTAATTAGCTGATTTGCTTTTTATAAGTGGACTTGCAAGTCCACAATCGATCGCCAAACCTATCTCATGATTGGAAACTAGATTTGTTGATTGGTAAGCCTTTTTACCACTGGATGAAACTTCTTTATGGCTACCTAAAACTTCTTTACACTGTGAAACCATATTCAAGTCCACTTATATGAAGCAGTTGTAGGGAAATTTATTAAATTTTAAACATTCATTGAGTATGGAAAACATTCAAACACATTTTAACTGGCATTCCTTGTGTCACCCCGGATCATTTAAGAATGTTTTATACTCAAGCTCAAGAATTGAGTAGCATTGAAACCCAAATATTTTGATTTACCTTCACTTCTAATAAATAGTTTGAAGTAGAAACTACATGAAGACTGGTTTTGGTCCGTCTCATTTTAAAGGAAATTTTTTCTTTGGCAGGGTTCCATAAAATTTTGCCTGCAAACCTCAGCATTGGCGACAACACGACACAACTTGCATAGAATCTAGAGGTATGTCACTTTATTATATTTCAGAGAACACCATACTAAAATTATTTATTGTGAGTTGATTGAAGTAGCCTAACTTGTATCTCACATGCCTGAGTCGATTGAAGCAACAACTGTAGGGAGATTTATTAATGCCATTAAATATCTTCACTTTGAATCTATTTAAGTTTATAGATTTTATTTATTATGAGTTTATTTAATTAGCCAAACTTGCATGCCTTGATTTTATTTCCCATTGCCTCTTTTCATCACTTGTAGTCTCCATAAATATGGTTGAGGTGAGTTGATTAGTCTATCAACTTTCATTTCCCATTCCGAGAAAGTTGCTTTGGAAGAGAGAGTCAGGAAGAGTTTACATGTTCCTCACCAAAAATATAGGTTTCATCTTATTTTTGTTTTCATTTTCATTTAAATTTTTACTATGCTACATATGAAATATATAATAGTCATATGCATTATTTAGATAGTGCCAATTAGTCTGACAAACTACCTGCCTAAAGAAATCAAATCTCTTATCGATAGATATTCATTTTTAAGAAGCCAAAAATATTCCCCTCTTTGAGGTCCATTCAACATTCTAATGAGTTTGGGCCAAATTATGAATTGTCTAAGCACCCACCTTATTGTACTACACTAATGAAGAGTCTCAAATAAAGAACCAAACCAAGTTGTTGCTCAAAGAGGGGAAGATTTAACTCAATAAATACCTCTTGAATTTTTCCCTCTTTAGTGGTGTCAAAGAAAGAACATAATGAGTCTAGTTAGTCACAAATGATAATCTCCTAGACTAGCTTCACGACCATACAATACCTTTAATATTGTGTTTGTTGGCTTTCAAAGCAGAAGCAAGTTGACTGTGACATTCATTGGTTTTCACTTTGCAGTCAATCTAAACGTTCTAAACGTTCAAATTAGAAGCTTGGATTAAAGGTTTCTTTTTTTTAGCCATTTTGGAGAAATTTTAGGCTACCACACACTATTATTTCAGATAATGAATCACACTTCCTGAGACACTCTTGGTGATCAATGTGAAAAAATTGGTTGAATGTCACATTTTTTTTTTTTCATTTTTAGAGTGCTACCCATACAAAGGTTGTCTAATTTCACCGTATTCCATGCTCTCTACATTTACCATAATCAAAATATGAAAGATAACAACTACCTACATGTTATTCAACATAACTACAACTGAGCTACTCATTTTTCTACAAGGCATTCTCATTTTAAAGTCTCATATCAGATTTTGGTTGCTCTTCTAACTTTAGAATAATCCATGAGAAAAAAATATAGGATATGAAAGATAGGGTATACACATCAACATCACAATACATGCATTTATTGCAACATAGAAAAAGAGCATAGGTTATCATCAAAATAAAGGGTTTTATACTAAATTTGGAATGTTTCACTGAACTTACTATAAATAGAAAGGAAAAAATGGGGTGTAATGAACCTACCTATTTTATATTTCATTCAAGAAATGAGATCCTCAAAGGTAGAACTAACTTTCAACCCTTAGGTGAATCAATTCTATGGAAAATCTAGCAATTTTCTTTCTGTGTGTGGATAGGGTAAATATGACTAAAATGCAATCTTGGGAGACAAATGAAAAATACCTAATGATCCCAATTATGAAATGTAACACTTGGATCTTCAATTTAAAGCATAACACTACGATAATCCACAACTTCCCTTCATATTTGTGAAGTCTAAACTATTATAAACATGTCATTAAAAATGTTGCAAGGTGTCCTAATAGAAACGGTAACAAAAATGACTAAACATGGGTTTTGGGAGAAAGATTAAAAATACCAAATACATTCATTTAGGACATGTGAAGGGTGAATTTTAGAGATGGAATATAAGACTAAAAAAAATAGTAAAACGTCTGGAAAATCCAAGGACGAAAAATATTGTGCACC
This sequence comes from Sequoiadendron giganteum, assembly GCA_007115665.2. Classification (NCBI taxonomy): domain Eukaryota; kingdom Viridiplantae; phylum Streptophyta; class Pinopsida; order Cupressales; family Cupressaceae; genus Sequoiadendron; species Sequoiadendron giganteum. Next base: position 34,629,513 of record CM021101.1, read on the forward strand.
TGTCACAAAACATTGTTTCTGGAAGCTATCCTAGGATTCATTCGCCCATGGGAGAATGGGTCTTTGTAGGCATTTCCAAAGTTTATTTATAGGTCCTCTTCTCTCATGTCTATACTTCCAAATTCTCTGGGTTTCATATTCGGACAATCAGAAATAAATTCGGCATCTGAGTTTTCTTATCTTGACAAGAAAGGTGACAACAAATGTAACTTTGCAATTTTGCACTTTTGAGATCTCCAAATTTTCAACCGATGAACCTGCACATACACAAGAGGGGAAAAATTGTTTGTTTTTGGTGGATGGGGGTTTGCCTTGGTCAAACCCTATTTTGGTATTTAAACCTTTAATTGAAACAATGATAAAAAGAGTGAATGATAAATGAACACTTATTTGTTGCAACTCACCCAACCCTTCAATGGAGATTTTTGAAGGACCAAAACTTGCATGAAATGGCTGAATTAGATGTGGATCTTGATGACTTGATTTGATCCTTGAACTTGATCTTGAAACCTACATCACAATGTTATCTCCAAAAACATGCATGAATGAACATAAATTTGACATGATACTTGAGATCTTGAATGTTGCAAAAAATGATGAAGAAATCCACTCTTGAATGCTCTTGACAATAATATTTGCTCATATGAAAGTTTCCCTCTTGCTACATTTTTTGAATTGATAAAATAACCTTGTATTTATAGACATTTATCCTTAATTTCCTGAAAATTAAACATTACAAGATGACATTTGAAATTTAAATTTGGGGTGATAAAAATACTACCAAAACATGTTTTTAAAATGGGTTCCAAGGCTTAGTGAGGACCCATTCGCCCATGGGTGAATGGGTCCCGGGTGCCTATTCTTGGAACACACATTGCTCAAGGTGTTTAATTACATGTTGGCATTAATTGTTGTTGTGTTTCCCCTTCGGAAAATATAATTGATTAGACTTGTAGATCTAAAATAGGGCTTATTAAGGCATAATTAAGTCCAATTTAATTAAGAGGGTCGAAACAAAGTGTGAAAATGTAAAGGAGTACATTTTTTGACACTATATTAAGGCATTATTAAGTCCTTTTTAATTAAGAGGGCCCAAAAATGTGTGAAAATGTAAAAGGATACATTTTTCTACACTACATAAATATATTTAATAAAAACAAATTATTAGTAGTATCAAATTTTCTCAAAGACCATATATATAGGATACAACAAAAACAACACATCATTCATTCAATTTCGTACTAGTGGCTGTAGCAGAAACAAAATTTCCATCAAATATAGTACCTAGCTTCCTTTTCTCCCTAAAGCTGGAAGAACCACTCCGTAAACCACAAGCTTTCTAGCCCCCCTTCCTCTTATTTGTTTCTCACTGTGAATTTTTTAATACCAATTTCCCTGAAGTTACTTTTTTAATCGATTCATAATAAATGGAAAGTAAATTTAAACAAATTGCATGGTGACGAGAATAAGGTAGTTATCCATTTACTAGGTGTCTACCAGGGATAACTTTAAGAAACCACCCCCTCAGCGAAGGTTTCAAATCCAGGCGAATCTTATGCACATTATTAACAAAATTGTAAAATCTTGGCGAATCTTAATGAATAATTGGTAAAAAAAAAAATCATAGTGGTGAATCCAAGCGAATAATCACTAAGACAATTAATTATAATGGTGAATCTCTCCTTTAAAATTTTGTATAGTTGGTCGGCATAGTTCCCCCATTTTTTAAATTTTCTTTTAATATTGAAGCAGGGGCCCGGCAGCGGTAGCCACTAGCGGGGTCAAGGGGCAGCTACCATCGATTAGCTTTTAAATCAGATGGCTACAAGTTCATTCCGTGAGTGAATATCGACGTGAGTAAACATCATTGGTGGGACACTTAGGGATGTCCCACCGATAGAACGATGATGACGTATGTCATGAACTATTGGCAACAGTGTACGATGGAGATCAAACAAAGCTTTGATCAGATGTCTTTCCAGGAGCTTGGCGCGAATATTGTAGATTCCCTTCATGATACAATGATGATGATGTATGTCATGAACTATTGGCAGCAGTGAGCGGTGAAGATCAAATTTCGGGCCTCAACAACCTTTTTAAAAGGCAAGTACATATAAAGTCACATAATTGACTTGCAGCCATTCAATTAAAAATCTAATCAATGGCAATAAATAAAAAACCTATTCAAGGCTAAAATTTCCCTAAAATGAAAAGGTAAATTATTATTAGTGACGATATTTCCCAAAAATTAATTGTAGGAATATAAAATTAATGGCAAATATAATTAATATTTGTAATTACAGTAGAAACTACTGGCGAATTAGTTCCAATGACGCATCATTTAAAAAATAATGCATTGGCGAATTAATTGAGACAAATTTATTTTTTTGTAAAAACCTAGTGATTCAACATCCTTTTTAACTTGTATTATTCACCATTTTTGGAGGTCCCAATTTCAAATATTCGACACTAAATTTTTCCCTAATGTCTACTTCGTATGGACCTACATTACTAAAGCTAGTAAACATTACTAAGGAGGGCATGTTAAATGTGTAGGCACTACACATTATTACCTTTATGTGCATAGGATTATTTATTCCTAAGTCCAAAATCTTAATATCATTACAGTTTATGTTATGCTTGAAGTACTTAGGATTAAAGAAGGGTAAAGTAACAACTTACATAGGAATTTTTTTGTTGAACATATAATAATGTAAACAATAAACAACATATCATTCTATAGGTCATTTTATCAGAGATGGAAAAGTTTGGTTAACAAGTTCCCTTGTCACATTCCTGAGAAATAACTAGTCACCATGTTTGTTAAAAACCTTGACAAATAAATGATGAGTAGCCTCCAAATTCAATGTTGCACAACTTTTGATGAAATCCTTGAGAAAGGCGTCCTTATTGAAAAAGGTCTTGTCGCAAAAGGATTTGTCAAAGTACACAAAGAGACTTCAAAAGCCACTAATGAAAAAAGCAAATATTGGTCTCGAAACACGAATGCCACAAATGATGGAGTTGTCGATGCCAAAGTGATAACCAAAGCTCCTACTATTCACCTCCAAGGTCATTTCTCATCAAACACACCAAACACATCAAATGCCCAAACACAAGGTCAAAATCAAACATTGAATGCAATCCAAAATAATCAACAACGCGGAGGTCCTCCCCACGCCAAGAGAAAATACACCCCATTGGGTGAACCCATTGAATTAGTCCTAAAACAAATTTTGCAATATAATTTCATCACACTACCAGCCATCAAAAATTATGAACCCTCATTAATCAAACCCGATTGGTGGAAAGAAGATGAATACTATGAATATCACTGTAGAAAAGGACACAAAACATCTAGATGTTGGAAACTCAATAATATCATTCAAGACCTTGTTGAAAATGGAACCATTTCAATAGGAGATTCACAAGGCAAGATAAATGTTGATCATACTATATTTAAAACTCTCTTGCATGACCATGACATAGGAAAAGCCTAGCCTCCAGTTCAGGGAATGACAACAAAGCCAATTATGTAGTCATCAAACATGGTTATAGCACTATTATCCTTAATACTAGACTCTTTGATGATCGCATTGCCACTATTACCATAAAAAAGCCAAGTTCATAATGTGTGGTCACCACTCATAGAGCCAAGATAACTCTTCCAAGACCACCTTCTAATCCACAACCAAAAATCTAGTATAATATCCTAGACCAACTAGGGAAAACTCCTGCACATATTTCCATTTTGGAGCTCCTTTGCATATCACCACAACATAGAGCTATCCTTTATAAGGCATTGCAAGAAGCATATGTACCTACTAATCTATATGTCAATGAATTTTAGGCCATGGTTGGATACCTCACTATGCCGCACCATGCCACCTTCTCTGAACAAGAATTTTCCACACAAAATTCCGATCATAACGATGCCATACACCTTGAAGTATGCATTAATAAACATAAAATCAAAAGAATCCTAGTAGAAAATGAAGCAGGTCTAAATATTTGCTCACTAAAATTCGTGAAAGCATTGGGATACTCTGAGAATTGCATAGACTAAACCAAGAAAATTGTGATCAAAGCTTATGATGATGCTAAGCATTCATTCGAAGGCATAATTTCACTTCCTATAAGAGTTGGTCCAACAATATAAAACATAGTGTTTCATGTCTTGGATCTGGATTTACATTACAACCTTCTCCTTGGCCACCCATGGATTCATGCCATGAAGGCTATCCCATCCACATACCACCAATACATCAAGTTCCCATATAATGGCACTGAAATTACTATTCTTGGCGACCCTAATCCTTTTTAGTATTACACAAACCTAAAAGGAACTGTTGAACGTCAAGTGCCCATCAATTGAGGAGTCTCATCCTCAACTTCAACTGCCACTCTATCTCACTACATTGATCCTTTTTCCCTTGTCAAATCATCCACTCCATTCACCACACCTTCCAAACCTAAAATCCAGATTCAAGGCAAAGGATGTGGATAATACAACATGAATAGTCTCTTTTTTATTGGAAATTTACCTAAATCACCAAAGTCTTATGGAAAACTACATCTCGTACAACCTAAAGTCATTATTCATAATCCCCATGCCAGCTTCACTAAATAGGGGCAGTTATCCAAAGAGTCTTTGGATGACCACATTCTCACATGGTTGTACAAAGAAGAGGAGAATATCGAGCCTAAGAAATTACCAGTTGAACAGTAATCAAAAGGGTTCCTAATAATGAAATGACAAGGATATGATGGACACAGTGGCCTTGGCCTAAACAAATAAGGAATGTTGGAACCCTTACAACCTCCTAAACTACTAAAGCACTAAGGTTTGGGGTTTGTACCAAGAAAAGTAACTATACGGGGTATCAGGTTACCTTCGAGTGAGGTCATTAATACTTCAGATGAGATCGAGACATCTGAGGAATCTTGGGACTTTGACGCCAATTCCAATGAATATGAATGGGATTATTTGTCATCCACTATCAACATGAACCTTGATAGAATGTTTAGAGAACCTGACAAACCTACCCTAGAATAAACATTTAATCAAATGCTTACAATTAGTTCCCTGCCAAACCCACCAAGTCCCCGTCCAAAGGTCACTTTGAAAAGAGAAGAGTGAATCAAAAACTAATGGGAAACCATTGATTCTGCCTCCTGGGAACTTGATGTCTCTACTTCCGTCTTTACTCTATCTGCCTACACCATGACCCTTGACAATACCGATGATGGCTTACCCCTTGTCTACCCGCAACTCATAGATTGGGATCAACAAGGACCACCAAGTTTAGATACATTCGAGAATGACAAAGCAATTGTTGAGTTCATGGGACTTCATGAAGGAATACCAAGTGGGGATCATAAGGTTGACTTTTCCATAAAACTCAATTATGCAACATACTTTGGTGAGGATGTCCTGTCCTCTAGTCGCAAAAGTGAAAATGAAAAAAGTAAAAATAAAAATAATAGGTCTTCAAGTGAAAACTGAAAGACACCTGCTGATCATGAAAAAGTAAAAATAAAGGACATATTCGAAGGTGAAAACCTCTTTGAGGTGCCTGAGGATGGAGGATTGGACAATCTCCCTATAGATCGAGAGATATCACCATTTCTTATAGAAGAAACAAAAGAAGTGAACATTGGGACACAAGACAATTCTAGAATCATATAGTTGGCAGCATCTTTGACCACCAAGGAAAAGTCTAACTTTACAACATTATTTTTAGAAAGACAAGTTAATTTTGCATGGTCATCTCCTAATATGCCTGAATTGGATCCTGAACTTGTTTTACGTCACCTACCACTATTACCAAATGCTAATCCATACAAACAAAAGCTAAGGAAAATGCATTCGTAGATTGCACTCCTGGTCAAGGTGGAACTAAAGAAACTCTTGGATGCCAGATTCATATGCTCTATTGATTATGTAGATTGGATATCAAACCTTGTTCTTGTCACCAAACCGAATGGACAAATAAAAGTGTGCACAGATTTTAGAGATCTCAATAGAGCTTTGTCCTAAAGATGATTCCCCTTTACCGAATATTGACATAATAGTAGACCTTACTACTGGATATGAAATGCTATCACTTATGGATGGATTCTCAGGTTATAATCAGATAAGAATTGCTCCTAAAGATCAATCGAAGATAGACTTCACATGCACTTGGGGAAATTTATGTTGGAATGTCATGTCATTTGGACTTAAAAATGCTGGAGCTACATATCAGAGAGCCATGAATACCATTTTTCATGATTATATGCATGTACTTATGAAGGATTATGTTGATGACCTTCTCTCAAAATCTCTAGAATGAGGTGGTCACCTAGCAGTCTTGGACAAGATTTTCACATGACTTGAAAAATATCAACTCAGGTTAAATCCAAAGAAATGTGTTTTCGAGGTCCAATCAGGAAAACTCTTGGGATACATTGTCTCTCGTAGAGGAATAGAAGTTGATCTCGCCAAAGTAAAAGCTATCTTGGACATGCCACCACCAACCAATATCAGTCAATTAAAGACATTACAAGGAAGATTGCAATCAATCCATAGGTTTATTGCTCAACTAGCAGACAAGATCCATCTGTTTCAACATCTGTTATGAAAAGGAATTCCCTTCAATTGTATAGAGAAATTCCAAGAAGCATTTGATCATATCAAGAATTATCTATTGACTCCACCAGTTCTTATGCCTTTGATCGATGGAAGACATTTGATATTGTATGTGATAGCAAGTACATCAACAGTGGGGGCTCTATTAGCACATAATGACAATGATGGCAAAGAATGAGCAATTTACTACATCAGTCGCACTTTAGTCGGATATGAGTTGAACTATAGTCCTATTGAATGAGAATTTCTAGCAGTTATACTTGCAACACATAAATTGAAACAGTACATGTTGAATCACAAGACAAACTTGATTGCCAAAATTTATCCTCTAAAATATCTTCTCAGCAAAGCAACTCTGGTAGGAAGACTAACTAAGTGGATTATGATCTTAAGTGAGTATGACATTGAGTACATTGATCGAAAAGAAATAAAAGGATAAGTGATAGTTGATCAACTTGTAGATGCACTAGTAAAGGCAAACCACCCTTTGATATTCGACTTTCTAGATGAATCAATCTTCATCATAGAAACACCAACAACATGGAAATTTTACTTCAATGGGTCTTACACAAGTCATGGTTTAGGAGGTGGAATTCTATTCATCACACCTCAAGGAGATTCCATTCCCAAGTCATTTTGAATAGAATTTCCATGCACTAATAACATAGTTGAGTACGAAGCATTATTGATAGGACTCTGATGGCAATACATAGAAAATCAAAGATCTTCAAGTCTATGGTGATTATCAGTTAGTGATTAAGCAATTTAATGATGATTATGACACCAAGGATGATAAACCGATGCCCTACAAGCACATGGTTGATAGTTTCATACTATACTTTGATGCTATTACCTTCAAGTAGATACCGAGAATCCAGAATAAAGCAGCTGACACAATGCCTACAATCGGATCTCTTTTGGACATTCCTAACAATGCATCACAATATGAGTTCTTGGTAGAACAACTATCAGTCCCTACGTCTGAGGTCCCTGAAACTGAACTTGTGTGTGAAATTGTTGGTCTCGACTCTCCCTGGTATAAAGAAATCTATACTAATTTACATGACCAAACTATCCCTCTTGACTTATCCCTCAACAAATGTAAAAACTTTATCTAACAAACATCTAAATATACCATCATCAAAGATACCCATTATTGCCGCAACCTAGATAACACCCTCCTTCAATGTCTCGACTCAAATGAAGCCCAAACAACCTTACAAGAGGTACATCATGATATATGTAGAGCTCACTTTGCTGGTCCTACCTTAGCCAAAAATATCATGAGGATGGAATTTTATTGGCCTACAATGGAACATGATGCTTATCACATTGTGTGAAGAAGTGTAACTAGTGTCAGATTCATGTAGATCTTATGCATGCACTAACTTAGGAACTACAATCACTTACATCGCTATGGCCATTTTCTCAATGGGGACTCGACCTCACAAAAAAGATCCATCCCACTTCTATAAATGGAAATAAGTTCATCCTTGTTGCTACTGAATACTTTACTAAGTGGATTGAAGCCATCTCGATGACATACATTACTAGTAAATAGATAGCCAAGTTCTTCCTGAATTACATTATGTGCTGCTATGGTATCCCGTAGTCCATCATTATAGATAATGGTTACCCTTTTAAGAATCATGATGTCCATTAACTTTGTGACAAATTTCATATCCAACACCATTTTGCTACCTTGTACTACCCCCAAGATAATGGCCAAGCTAAAGCATCTAATAAGACTATCCTTAAAATCTTAAAGAAGATTGTCAATGACATTGGCCGTGAATGGCACCTCCAACTCAATCCTACTCTATGGGCCTATCGTACTAGTGTTTCACCCCTATAGGAGCCACTCCATACTCCCTTGTCTTTGGGTCTAAATCAATACTTCCTATTGAGGTCGAGTTACCATCCCTACGAGTCTCTATGCAAGGATTGATTGATTAAGAAGAATACTGTGTATCTCATCTACATGAGCTAGAGTTACTGGATGAAAAGAGATAGAATGCTTTGACACACTTGCAAGCATATCAGAATCACTTTCGATGCAACTACAATAAGAGGGTTTGACCTAGAATTTTTTGAGATTGGTGACTTAGTCCTAAAAGAGAATCCAAAGAATCAAGTAGATCAAGAAAAACCTAGAAATTTTGAGCCTAATTGGTTGGGCCCTTATATCTATTGGAGTGAAAAAGACACTGAGAGGGGGGGTGAATCGATGTCATGAACTGATTTGACAAATTTTACAGAAACGAAAACAAAACAAAATTATACTCTCATTTTTCAATGATTAACTCATCCATATATTGAATGCAATCACATATAACTGAAATGAGAAGTATGATAGTAAAAAAAATCATAATAGAGAATTCTCACAATAAATCAAAGGAATCACAGATGAGAAAAGTGACACAAGATATGCTGAGTGGAAAACCCTCCTAGGGTAGAAAAACCACTCCTAAACTGTTGCCTTTTAGGCTTGTATTTGAAAAATCACTTTTAACAATTCCTTATAGGCTGATTTATGAGCACCAACTCAAGGAGCACCAACCCCTCATTTTGAAACACCAATTTCAAGGAGCACCAACCCCTTTTCAGTTTGCAGAAATACAATAATACAAAGGGTCTCTCTATTTCACTTTTTCTTACAAGAGCCTCTCAATAGACAATCCCTACAATCCTCAAGGTTCTCAGTTGAACCTTCAAAATTCTAGACATTATCTCATCTTAAGACAAATTGTATTTTTCTTGTGTTTTAGATTTACAATATTAGAGTATAACATGTCTATCAGAATATACCATTCATTATGTTGTATTCAATCACACATATCTTTCTCAGATTGTTTCTCTTTTTCTTTTTCTATATGCAATCAAAAATATTGTTGTATTTTTCAACAACAGAGGTATATGCAAAGTTACAAACTTCTATCGAATTGAGCCAGATATATTTTCAGATTTAGAGAAGTGACCAAACAAAATATATTTCTACTGATAGAATGAGCATAAATGAGTATATTAATAAAATAACACTGAAACCCTTAGAGCCCGTGAAAGATGGATGCAATAAATTTGATTTCGAATCTTCAGCCAGAGGTTTTCTTTCTAGAAAGCCAATGTGTCATTTTTGTATTTGATCTCAAAACCGTAGAGAACCAATAACAGATCTGCACCAATAATACCAATTGAACCAAAAATATAGTAACGTTTGCACCAGTAAGATATTTTTCAAAGAGAAAAAATAAACAATGATACCCTCAAAGCCCTTTTTCCATTCGAATAGAACAACAAAACGACAGTAACAACAAATGCCAGATATATGAAATGTAACCGATTTCATGTTCCCCCAAAATACCAAAAAGAACAATGCTATCAGAGAAACCCATGAATGAACAATGATTGGCATTTTCAGAATCAGCATGAGGAGAAAAGAAGTGTAACTGAAATCAAGGCATGCCCTTTTTACACAACAACCAAGCAAGAAATTTTTTCCCCAAAAAAAGATGAGCTTAGGTAGGAATACCTGAAATTGAAACTGAGCATGATAAACCAGCAGAGAGAACATTACCAACCCAACAGATTCATAGATTTACAAAGTGCTTCAACACTTGTCCATTTTGTTGCATAAAGATGAGTAATGGTTGAAACATGATACCCAAGGTGGCGGTGAGGCTAGGGTTTCCACCCTTAGTGAAATGAAAACATTCAATAAGGAATTCCCTAATCAACAATCGAATGAAGATATTTGATTTCCTTTTCTAAACTTAGTCACTTTTGAAGTCCGAAATAAGGACATAATGATTATCAAGCATATCATAAGCATCAAGTCTGTGGTTATTACAAATGCCAAGTATGCCGACACTATCATTACCACCAGATGCATACTAACCATCGATTCAATCTTCATCACAATATAACCTTTAATTGTTGCCCAATGATAAAAAACAATGTCGACCACCTTAATGTCAAAGAAAAACATTATCACCAAGATTCAATGCCATATCACTTTTATAGTGACTTTTTAATTATGTCCTCATACCTTCTCTTGGCCTTAAGGCCGAAAGAACCAACTATTTTAGAATTCGATACAAATATGACTTCTTTCTAAGTCATTTTCAAATGTACGTAATTCAAAAATAATGCTTCAAGACATCATTATAAAATTTTTCATGATATTACCCTTTTCTAAATAGGTGCCAATGAATATCAACAATTAGCCATGAGCCATACTATATACCAATGTAGAGATATTTATCAACTGAGATATCAAACTCGAATGCCAAAGAGATCTTTTGAGTAATTCCAACCCAAATTTTCTATGTAACATGCAAAGTATCATAAAGTGATATGTGCCAAGATCAACCAATGATACCAATGAATTAATCTAACAAGAAACAATGGAATTGAAAACTAACTGATAATGATATACTTGAGTAACCATGCCAAATAACTGTAAGCAAGATCACCTTTATCTGCACATGAAGCTCAACTTGATCAGTACCAAAGAAAAGAAAAAATGGTGTCCATAAACAAGATACTGAATGCCATAACATGAATAGACCAAGAGTAATATGAGCCTCAATCAAGTATCACAAAGTCAAAGCCGGAATTCCATAGCTGAACCAATGAATTGCCAAGATCACAGAGACAAGATCAGAGCGCCAAAATACCAAGTTTGACATCAAGGAAAAAAATATCAACAAACTCCCCCTTTGTCCTTGATGGCAAAAACCGATCCATCAAACCCAAAAATAGAACCAGAACCAAGAGCTCATAATTCTCCCCCTTTTTGTCACAAGGACAAAGGGAACTCAGTGAAATGCCAAGAAACTAAACTGAAAGAGCTGTAGATATAGCAATGGGACAATGAATAGAAAACCATATGAGGCAGCAATAAGCTACTAAGAGAGCTAAAAATCTCCCCTTGAAACCAAGATGGAGCATTAAGAGAGCAAAGATTGAGAGACAACTCCCAATCTAGACCGAAGTCTTTCAAATACCTCTTTAGCGAAAGACTTTGTGAAGATATCTGCTACCTATGCTTAAGTAGGAACATATTGCACATAAACCTCATTAGCCAACACCTTTTCACGAAAAAAATGGAATTTGATAGCAATGTGTTTAGTGCAAGAGTGCATAACAAGATTTTTGGAGATATTAATCGCACTAGTATTATCACATAGAATAGAAATGGGTTTAGAAACTTCAATACCCATGTCAAAAAGATTTTGTGACATCCAGATTACTTGAGTACAACAAGAGGTGGAAACAATATATTCTGCTTCAACAGTAGAGAGTGAAACAAATTCTTGTTTCTTGTTGTGCCATGCCACTAATCGGCCACCAAGAAAGAAAGCAGCACCACTAGTGCTTTTCCTATCATCCAGACAACCAGCCTAGTTAGCATCAATATATGCAATTAATGAAAAATCATTGCTTCTAGGATACCAAAGACCATAATCTAGAGTGCCCTAAACATATTTAAGAATTGTTTTAACAACTGTAATATTAGATTCCTTAGGAGATGACTGAAATCTTGCAACCATGCAAACTGCCTACATTATATCAAGTCTAGAAGTTGTTAGATATAACAAGGTGACAATCATTGAACTATAGTTAGTTGGATTTACATAAGGAGAATCATCAACCTTACTAAGTTTGTAGCTTGTAGCCATTGGAGTGCTAACTAGATGACATTCATCCATTTGAAATTTCTTGAGCATCTCTCTTGCATACTTTGTTTGAGAGAGAAATATACTAGTTTCAAGTTGAGAGATTTGAAGACCCAAAAAGAAAGTTAATTCAACCAACATTAACTTTTCAAACTCAGATTCCATAATCTGAGAGAATTTTTTACTCAAAGCAATATTATTGCAGCCAAAGATAGTATCATCTACATAGATTTCAACAACCAGAATATCAGAACCTTCAATCTTAACATAAAGATTGTTGTCTACACCTCCTCTAACAAAGCCTTTTGAAATCAAGTGATTATATAGTCTAGAGTACCAAGCTCTAGGTGCTTGTTTTAGGCCATGTAGAGCCTTTTTCAGCCTGTAAACATGATTAGGCTTGTTTTTGCAAATGAACCCTTCAGATTGTTCTATATAAACTTCTTCATCTAAATAGCCATTCAGAAAAGCAGTTTTGACATCTATTTAATATAAAGCAAAGTTCTTGAAAATAGAATAAGCCAAGAATATTCTAATAGATTCAAGCCTAGCCATAGGTGCAAAGGTTTCACCAAAGTCAATACCTTCTTGCTGAGCATACCCTTTGCAGACATACCTTGCCTTGTTGTGAACAAAATTGCATTTTTCATCATGTTTATTTTTGAATATCCATTTAACCCCTATGACATTCTTGTCATCTGGTCTTGGGACTAACTCCTAAGTCTAATTTTTATCAATTTGATCAATTTCTTCCTGCATTGCATTAAGCCAACATTCATCAGTTAGAGCTTCATCAAATTTTTTTGGCTCAAACTGTGTAACCAAATAGAAAGTAGTAAGCTCAGCTATGTGAGATTTTTCATCAGATTTAACAGTTCTTCTTCTTGTTTGAACTCCTGCAGATTTATCTCCAATAATCAGATCTTTAGGATGGTTCCTAGCAAGAGATTTTGAAGGGGTTTTTGTCACACATTTTTCAGAACTTGTTTCAACATTATTAGGATTTGCTTCAAAAATTTTAGGACTTGTTGATTCAACTTCAGGCTTTGTTGTTTCAAAGCCTTCTGAATTTATTTCAAGTTCAAATTCTTCTTCCTCATCATCTTGCATAGGTTCAATATCTAAAAGCAATTTTTCATCAAATTTGACATTGACAGATTCAACAATCTTATTCAACCTATTATTAAAGCATTTATAGGCTTTGCTATGAGTGGAGTATCCTAAAAAGATACCTTCATCAGATTTAGATTGAAAGCTACCTAAATTATCATCATCTCTCTTGATAAAACACTTACAACCAGATATTTTGAAGTATTTAATTAAGGCAAATTTACCATACCATAGTTCATATGGAGTGAAATTAGATTTCACTCTAATTTGTACTCTGTTCAAGATGTAAATAGTTGTATGAACAACTTCTTTCCAGCACATGTTTGGCAGTTTTGCTTCATCTAGCATAGTCCTTACCATCTCTTTTACTATTTTGTTCTTTCTCTCAACAAACCCATTTTGTTGAGGTGTTCTGGCAGCATCATATTGTCTTTTTATGCCATGTCTTTCACAATATTCAATGAATTCTTGTGAGGTGAATTCACCACCTTTGTCAGATCTCAAACATTTCAATTTTAAATCTGATTCCCTTTCAACCATTTTTCTAAATATTTTAAAATGTTCAAATGCTTCAGATTTGTGCTTTGAGAAAAGTAACCCATACCGTATGAGAGTAATCATGAAAAACTAACATGAAATATTTCTCACCATTGATAGATCTAGTCCTTGTAGGACCACATAGATTTGTATGAATAAGTTGTAGAGGCCTAATAGAAGAATGTTCTTTAGATTTAAAGCTCACCTTTGTTTGCTTGCCTTTGAGACATTCTTTACAAATTATATTTTATGGCTTTCTTAAGACAAGCAGACCTCTTACATTCTAATTTTTGTTGATCCTAACTATATTGTCAAAGTTAATGTGACCTAGTCTCTTATGCCACAACCAAATTTCTTCCACTTGACTCATTAGAAACATACCTTGATTGTTTTCATTACCAGATGTATTAAGAAGATTGTAAACATTTCCTTTAGTCCTTCCAGCTACAATAGCCTTTCCAAGCTTGTTTTTAATCTCACATCCCTATGAAGTGAGCATAACATGATAGCCACTATCACAAATTTGACTGAAACTTAGAAGATTGTGCTTTAGACCTTCTATGTAATACACATTGTAGATAGGAGTGTCCTCATTCAGAAGAAGTTAACCTCTACCTTTGATTTGTATACCAGAATTATCTCCAAACTTCACATATCCACCTACATAATCTTCAAGTTTTATGAATTTTTCTTTGTCACCAGTCATGTGGTTAGAACAACCACTGTTCAGGACCCATAAGTCCTTTTTCTTGGAATGAAAAGAAGTTTTAACTAACATAGTTTGCTCTATATTTTTGACATTTTTAGGTTTCCAAACCTTTTTGGTTTTCTGTTGTTTATTTTGCATATCAGCTTTGCACTGCTTAGTAGAATGACCCAAGGTATTGCATTTAAAGCATTTGATCTATCTAGCAAAACCAAGATTTTTCTTATGACCAAACCTAGGTATCCTAGAATTGATGAGCCTACAAGAGCTCACTTTATGGCCAAATCTGTTGCAGAAAAAATAGTACCCATAAAAGAAAGGGTTGAAATTGTATGATGTTTTGTTATTCCTAAAAGGATAAACATGATTCTTATCAGAATCAAGATGATTTGCTTCATAAATTTTGTTTGCAGCAACATCTTTTTGCTTTGTATCATCATTAGAACATTCACCCTTTTCAAACCAGATACCAATTTTATCCTTGTTCAATTTCTGCTTACTAAGCATGTCATTCAGTTTTAAAGTACTCTCATGTTTTTCAATGGTCTTCCTAAGATCAACACTTTCATGTTCAAGATTTTTAATTTCTTGATCTTTATTACTTACATCGATACGAAGACAATCCTCAACTCTCTTGGCTTCTTCAAGCTGAGTCTTCAGAGAGACTATTTCTTGATTTGAAATTTGCTCTTGAGCAAGAGCTTGAGTAGAATTTTGTTCTTGAGCAAGCATTTGTTTTTTGAGTTTTCTAATCTCTTTTAAAGCACATTTCAGTTCACCTTTGAGATCTACTTCACCATCTTCAGCTTCATTGTTGTTAGTATCTTCTTGTTGAATGATTTCAACCATGAATAAGGTTTCATCTTCATCAGAAAAAGAATCTTCAGATCCAGTGTCTGTTATATTTTTACTCAATAAAATTTTCTTCTTTTTGAAGTTGAATTTTTGTTTAGGTCTATAGGCCTTTTTCTTAGGTAGTTTTTCAAATTTCTCATTGTCACTATTCAGATCACCATAGGGGCACTTTGCAACAAAGTGACCTATTTTTCCACAGTTAAAACACTTGAAGGGAAGTTTTCCCTTATATTTTCTAGATCCCTTTTTAAGCTTTCTAACAAAATGGGATTCTTTAGAATCAAAAAATTCTGACTCACTAACCTCATCTTTTTCTTTCTTTTCAATGTTAAAGGCAGTTTCTTTTCAAGAGGAATTGTTTTTACTGATTCTCATTTCATAGGCAGTCAGAGTGCCTTGTAATCTATATAGGGTAAGCTGGTCAAAGTGTTTCTTTTCTTCTAGAGTAGAGACCTTAGCTTCAAATTTAGTCGGTAAGGTTCTGATGACCTTAGTTACAACATCAAATTCTTTTACATCTTCTCCTAGCCCTTTCATAGCATTAATAATTTCATCAACTCTCAAGAAGTAATCAACTACTTTTTCATCATCTCTCATTTTTATTTCCTCAAACTGATGTTTTAGAGTAAGGACTTTTGACTGTTTAACTTAAGGACTTTTGATTGTTTAACTTTTTCATTTCCTTGATAGATGGTTTCAAGTTTAACCCAGATATCCCTAGCAGAGCTGGAGTGCATGACTTTGATAAAGACATCTTTAGTTAAGGCACACAAGAGAGCATGTTTTTCTCTTGCATTAGTTTCATATCTTTTCTTTTCATCAGAAGTCGTGGGCAATGTAGTTGGTACAATGTACCCAGTTAACACTATGCTCCACACATCAAGATCAATAGAAGTCAGATAAGTCTCCATTCTAATTTTCTAGAATACATAATCTGTTCCATCAAATAATGGAGCTCTAGTCATAGATGTGCCTTCATGAGCTTGAGACATTTTAAACAGACTCCAAGACCAAAATCAATCCTAGGTTGGTTAGACCTATCAGAGGACCCTATGCTCTAATACCAATTGTTGGAGTGTAAAATGCATTGAGAGGCGGGGGGGGGTGAATTAGAGTCATGAATTGATTTGACAAATTTTACAGAAATTGAAACAAAACATATTTATGCTCTCATTTTTTAATGATTAACTCATCCATATATTGAATGTAATCACATATAACTGAAATGAGACGTATGACAATAAAACAAAGCATAATAAAGAATTCTCACAATAAATTAGAGGAACCACACATGAGAAAAGTGACACAAGATATGTCGAGTGGAAAACCCTCCTGGGGTAGAAAAACCACTCCTAAACTGCCGCCTTTTAGGCTTGTATTTGAAAAACCGCTTTTAATAATGCCTTCTAGGCTGATTTCTGAGCACCAACTCAAGGAGCACCAACCCCTAATTTTGAAACACCAATTTCAAGGAGCACCAACCCCTTTTCAGTTTGCAAAAATACAATAATACAAAGGGTCTCTCTGTTTAACTTTTTCTTACAAGAGCCTCTCAACAGACAATCCCTACAATCCTCAAGGTTCTCAGTTGAACCTTCAGAATTCTAGACATTATCTCATCTTAGGAAAACTTGTATTTTTATTGTGTTTCATATTTACAATATCAGAGTATAACATTTCTATTAGAATAGACCATACATTATGTTGTATTCAATCTCACATATCTTTCTCAGACTGTTTCTCTTTTTATTTTTCTATATGCAATCAAAAACATCACTGTATTTTTCAACAACAGAGGTATATGCAAAGTTAAAAACTTCTATCGAATTGAGCCAGGTATATTTTTAGATTCAGAGAAGTGACCAAACAAAATAGATTTCTACTAACAAAATGAGCAGAAAGGAGTATATTAAGAAAATAACACTGAAACCCTCAAAGCCCGTGAAAGGTGGATGTAATAAATTTGATTTTGAATCTTCAGCCAGGGGTTTTCTTTCTAGAAAGCCAATGTGTCATTTTTGCATTTGATCTCAAAAACCTGGAGAACCAATAACAGATCTGCACCAATAATACCAACTAAACCAAAAATATAGTAACGTTTGCACTAGTAAGATATTTTTCAAAGAGAAAAAATAAACAATAATACCCTCAAAGCCCTTTTTCCATTCGAACAAAACAACAAAATGATAGTAACAACAAATGTCAGATATATGAAATGTAACCGATTTCATGTTTGCCCCAAATACCAAAAAGAGTGATGCTATCAGAGAAACCCATGAACGAACAATGATTGGTATTTTTAGAATTAGCATGAGGAGAAAAGAAGTGTAACTGAAATCAAGGCATGCCCTTTTTACACAACAACCAATCAACCAATTTTTTGCCCAAATAGAGACGAGCTTAGGTAGGAATACCTGAAACTGAAATAGAGCATGAAAAACTAGCAAAGAGAACATTACCAACCCAACCTATTGATGAATCGACTTACTCCTTCCATGCACGAGTCCACACCCACAAAGAAACAATGAACCAGTCTTCAAACAGCTTCATAGCTCTTACAAAGAGCTTCAACACTTGTCCATTTTGCTGCATAAAGATGAGTAATGGCTGAAACACGATACCCAAGGCAACGGTGAGGCTAGGGTTTCCACCCTTAGCGAAATAAAAAACATTCAATAAGGAATTCCCTAATCAACAATCAAATGAAGATATTTGATTTCCTTTTCTAAACTTAATCACTTTTGAAGTCCAAAATAAGGACATAATGATTATCAAGCATATCATAAGCATCAAGTCTGTGGTTATTACAAATGCCAAGTAAGTCGACACTATCA
Source organism: Sequoiadendron giganteum (assembly GCA_007115665.2). Lineage (NCBI taxonomy): Eukaryota > Viridiplantae > Streptophyta > Pinopsida > Cupressales > Cupressaceae > Sequoiadendron > Sequoiadendron giganteum. The sequence goes on from CM021101.1 coordinate 34,647,864, forward strand.
TTAGCATCGGATGCATACTAACCGTCGATTCAATATTCATCACAATATAACCTTTAATAATTTCCCAATTATCAAAAACAATGTTGACCACCTTAATGCCAAAGAAAAACATTATCACCAAGATTCGATGCCATATCACTCTTATAGTGAATTTTTAATTATTTCCTCATACCTGCTGTCAACCTTAAGGCCTAAAGAACCAACTATTATAGAACCCGATACAAATATGACTTCTTCCTAAGTCATTTTCAAATGCAAGTAAGCCAAAAATAATGCTTCAAGACATCATTATAAAAATTTCCATGATATTACCCTTCTCTAAATAGATGCTAATGAATATCAACAATTAGCCATGAGCCATACCATATACCAATGCAGAGATATTTATCAACTAAGATATCAAACTCGAATGCCATTGAGAGATTTGAGCCATAATATGAATAGACCAAGAGTAATTTGAGCCTCAATCAAGTATCACAAAGTCAAAGCCAGAATTCAATAGCTGAACCAATGAATTGCCAAGATCACAGAGACAAGATCAAAGTGCCAAAATACCAAGTTTGACATCAAGGACAAAATATCAACAATATCATCATAGCAACATATGGATTTGGTGCTTATCAACTCTCTACTCTTGAAGCCGAACCATTTTCCAAACCTATCAACAACATGCACCTTTGCAAGTCCTACACTTAATTCTTAGAGTATCCCTTCAAAAAGTAAAAAATTAGAAAAATAGTCACCTTGATGAAAACCTGGCAAATAGGTGTCTTGGTGATGAAAAAAATAAAAAATAAAATAGTAAAGAGAAATAATTCATCCAAAAGTGAAAACCACTTCGATGGAACTTTGGATAAGTACCATGGTGAAAACCTAGCAAACATGCACCATGTGTAGTCAATCTACGCTCCTCTGTCTACTGTCACTCCATCTAGTCTGATGGAACTTCAAATTTTGAGAAAATTAAAGCTGGGGTTTTAGGGTTTCAAATGGTAATCTTAACTATGGATCGGTTAAAACCCTCTTGTTATGTTTTAGTGGTGACTTGCTGCCGTCAAGAACCGGTCACTTAAGTGAGGTTTCATCCCTCTCAAGTCGTGCTTTACCGGCCCCATTTCACCTGATTCGCCGGTCTTTTTGGAGTAATGGCCTATGTTCTACATCGCCGGGAATTTCAATGCGGGCCCCACTTGGATGTTTTGTCTGAATTCTGACGAACCATCCGATCAGAGAATTGGATCTTGACTGCTTCTCGCCGACCTCGCAGGTTTTCCTGTTGACGTCATCAAAGTGGTGCGAGGTTCATGAGATGTCGCCACATGGTGTGAATGGATGCGTGGGTTTTCTTCCCAAGGTGTTGGACATGACATGGGGCCGTCTTTTCACTGGTAATAGCCATTAATAACGGAGTAATTATGGTTTCTCACACACCTCGCACGAGCGGAGTAAATATCCGGGAGGGTGTTGCGAGGTCTGCGAGGGAGTGGCACGTGGCTTTTCTTTTCTTGCCAGTGGGATTATATGGGTCCCACTGTGTGGTTTGGGTCTACTTTTTTGGGGTTTTGATTGGATATGTTTTCTGAAGGCATCGAGGTGGAGCCTCAATGTTCATTGACTTGATCTCAACCCTCCATTTGTTAGAGTGTCTCCCGAATCGGTGGTTCAATTGTAAGGAAGGGGTGTGTGAGTTATCCGCATGGCATGTATTGCTTGGTTGTTACTCATGTCATTAATGATACGGGTTTTTCTCTTCCTGAGGATCTTTACCTGATTTCCTCCTATGTGTGAATAGTGCCATCCTACTGAGGGAATTCATGGTTATCTGGATCACTTATTGTGCGAGTGCTTGAATTGCCTTCATGTAATTGTACCTTGCATACTGGCCTACTCTATAAATGTTGATTGAATTGTATGCGATCAGCATTGCATTCTCTTGTGTCTGTGTGCAGTAAGGTTTCTTCTTCTATTTGTTGCTGAGCTCTATTTCTGTCATGAATAAATCAGTTAAGCGAAGGAGTGCGAGGCTGGCTTCGCCAATCATGAAGAAGTCTAATTATCCCGTGCCTCACAAGGCTATTATTGGGAACACTGGGAAGATGCCAGTACTTGGTTTGTCCCCGATAATCATCTCGGATTCTGATGAATCTGAGACTGATTCTGATTATCGATACTACTTAGCTTCCCTGACGGACCTTATGGGAGTGGACGAGGAGGTTCTGGTAATTGAGCCAGTATCTGCATTGACACTGGGTCCAGTTGTTCGAGGATGTGCTTGCAAGGTTGGTAAAGAGGAGGTGGTGCCATCGTTGTCGCAGGCTCGAACTCGGAGCGGTTGCTTGTACCGGGGCCGTGTTGCTTCTTGATGATTACTGGCGGTGGGTTCGTTGGACGTGTCTTCTCTTGTTGTTTTATCGAGTGGATGTGGATGTGGATGTGGACATGCGCGTGCTTTGCATGAAATTTTGTTTCTCGACTGGTTATTTCATAACCATTTTTTATTCCTTTGTTCATGCACGGTATCATTATGACAAGGAATGTAAATTTGAATTTCATTTTCGATGTTGAAATTCAATTTTGTGTCACAAGGTAGCCTGATGCTTGTTGCTCTCCTATTCTATAAAGGAGATTTCACGGCTCACTGTGAGGGGTCAGAAAATTTTCTGGAGTCTGAAGCTTGGAAGTTTGTACAGTCCATTTTATAGTTAAAATGTTATGAACATTTTGTTTAGGAAATCATCCTGGGTTGGGTTTACATACAAATTAGTGTGATATGCTTTTAAATTACTGATATCGAAAGAAATCTATAAAATTAAGATGGTTTACTCTCCTGTGTGTGTGCCATGGATTATGAATAGCTTTATCAAGGGTTTATCTCTTTAGTTTCAATAGTTAATTGAAAATGTAATTAGTTTTCTTGCTTTAGCTCAAAGAGTTAATCAAATGCTTGAAGAATCAATTACATGTTCATGGTTTTATATGCCCAGGATGCGTGAAGAAGTACTATCTTAGTGTGCTGAAATATCTCATGATAGTAATGCTATATGAGATAGGTTCATCGTATCAGGATTTTGTTTTGTATGACTCCGTTGCCCGATGGATGAAACACTGAATAATGTTTGTGTCCTATTGTTAGTTCAAGACTGTAAGCTCTAAGGAGGGATATCCAAATACTGAACATAAAACACTTGAATACAACCTTGTCCTCCTCTGGGAGGTATTGTAACAAATAAGTGGGTCAATTTCGTTGCTCTTTGGAACTGGTAGTCATTCTCTGGTCTACCAAAACCATGAAATGATCACTATCCCTTTGAATATGTAGGAATTGTAATCTGTATGCAGGAAGTGTTCTTACCAATCATAAGGCAGTCATGTGAACATGTTTAGGGTCACCCCCCTAGGTTTTATAGAGCCTGAAGTGCAGGAGAGGTCAGTTCTTTATTGACTCTCGTTAGTTGGCCATTAGTGGTTGTACTTATCCTAGATAGGGGTGGCTACCTCTTAGATATATGCAACCTCTATATGGATTGTATTTTAAACACCAACAGAATGGTGACTCCGTTGGGGAACCAGTGAATACATGAAGGAATACTTCTAGATTGGTACTGTTTATAGTCTGGAAAAGAGGTTGATACATGTTGCTAACAACTACTGGGTATTTTACCAAAACCAAAACAGTTCACTACTTTTAAATGCTAATAGGTGTTTTGATAAAGAATAAAAATGGTTCCAAATATATATGTTAAGCATATACAAGGGAATAAGGATTTGTTTTACCTCTAGTAATGCAATATGTAAAAGGATTTATGAAACACATTTGTATTGCATAAAATCTTGGAAAATAATGAATACTTTTGTTAGTCATTAATGAATTCCTGATCGAGCTGACAAGTGATGTGCCTGATAGCTATATGCTATTGAGTAGTCTACCGTGTGTAAGATCAAGCATAAATATGCCAGACGAGCAAGTTATGTTAAATCCTTTGAGGATTTTTCTAACTCAAAGGTATATGCCTTTTATGTTTGATGCTATCAGCAATCACCCTAATTCAATTCCTAAGAAAATTAGGAAATATTTACCTCAATATACAGGGCATGTAACAAAATCGGCTTCTAAGCATTTGCAACATTTTGTTGATGTAATGGGTGATTATGAAATTAATCATGAGGATGTTGTCATGAAATTATTTGTGTAATCCTTAAAAGGTGATGCTAGGGATTGGTTTTCTTATTTACCTGCCTTTTCTATTAACTCATGGAATCAGTTGGTGATTGTTTTTATGGAACAATTCGGTGAAAGAGTCAATCCCAACACATTGAGAATAGGGTTTATGGGAATTCACATACAAGAGGAGGAATTAGTCCCGAATTTTAATCTCAGGTTTTCAAGAGCATTAAGGGAGATCCCCAAAGAAATAAGACCAAATGAGGCTGAAAGCTTGATTGTGTATCTAGGTGCCTTCAACAAGAGGATGAGCTTTTTATTAAGGGATAAAGAACCTACTACCCTGCCTCAAGCATACCGGCTAGCTATGGAAATTGAAAATAACATGAAATATTCAATGATGAAGAGATATCCGACTGCAGATATTGATTACCCTTGCCTAACCAATGCTAGTGTAATATCTGAGCCGGCTATCCAAAAAATTGATGATAAAATTCTTGCTAAGGGAGTTATAAGCCCAGTGATGTAGTTTGGTGATAATGAGATCCAAGTTGAAACCCAGTCTGATCTGAATGAAGATGATTGAGGTTTTTGTGTATCAGAACTATATGATATGAGAAGGCAAGAGAAGGAATCATCATATGAGTTTTTTTTGAGATTTTTGGAAATCTTAATACACATTCCCATAGAGCAAAGACCTAATGATTATGAATGCATTGATTTGTTTTGTGAACTATATGAATCATGACTGAGCTCCTTAACAGAGGAATTGAAATGAGCTAACTTGGCTCAGCTAATTCAATGGATAGAGATTGAAGAGTCTGTCAGGAATGCATCTACACAAAATAAAGGTAGTGCTCATTCATTACAAGATATTTGCATGAGTAATGACAAAATTGAAAGACAAGATGATGAAGGATTGTATGAGACACCTAGTGTGTTTCTTAATCCTAATTATGCTTCTAATGTTACTGAGATTCTATTGCAAGTTAATGATTGTGATTTTAGAAGTAATAACTGCAATACTGAGAATGCAGCTGAAATGTTGTTTTTACAAGAGTTATGTGGGGATGAAGAACCCCATGTTTGTTCACAAGAAAAGAAAGGGTTTCCAAATGGTGTATGCCTGGAGTGTAGCTCTGATATCTTAGCATTGAAACAGGGGAGTTATATAAATGTTGAACAACCTCAGGATGTTAATATCTATAATCAGGAGAATACATTCGGAAGCGACCAGTATTGTGGTCTATACACTGGCCCTATGGTTTTCCCTGAGTATCTATATAAAGTGGAGTTGGAGGTGTTACTTCCCCCGGGTATTGATGTAGTTAGTAAGGGGTATTCTGATTGTGCTGAATTATTCACTTACAAATCAACATATTCAACAGATAGTCCTGAGTACAGTGGAACTAGTATGTATTGCTCTATCATTTCTGATATAAGTGAAGTTGATGTTTTTAAACCTATCTTTGAGGGTTTTCATATAGAGATGGATGAAGAGGTACAAGAAAGGATGTGCCAAGAGAAAACTTCCTTCAGCTATGTATCGTCTTGGATAGCTAATGGAAGTAAGGATACTTTGCATACTATTCTGTATGATAACTTTCAATTCAATATGCAAACCAAGGCTAACAGAATGGATGATGTTGCAAACCAGGTAAGTTATGAGAGTTTTCATTTCGTGGAACAAGTGAGCCAACACCCTATAAAATATGACCAGGAGCAGGATAAAGTAAAATATTATCATGGTCATATATTGCTTTTAAATTGGAGGGGTAGATCATTGATTAAATCACTACAGGGGCAGAGTGGGGAAAGCTTCCATTGTAGTCACAAAGGTATTGGTTATCCCATGCACTTCACAACATCAAATGGGGAATGTTACAAGCTTTTTTTCTATCAGGAAATGAAAATTTTTGTTTTTGATAGAGGTAAGCCTTGATTTCCCTTGTTTGGTAGCCTGGGGCTGCCATGTTTGTATACACAAGTCCAGTTAACAGAGCAAGGCAATATATTTGTTTAAAGGGCTTGTGTAATTCAGTGGTTTGGTCTATGAAACCAGAGATTTTGGATTCTTGCTATGCCCACAGGGGGCATACATCCCTAGTCAGAGCCACTGATGGAACTTCAAATTTTGAGAAAATTAAAGCTGGGGTTTTAGGGTTTCAAATGGTAATCTTAACTATGGATCGATTAAAACCCTCTTGTTATGTTTTAGCGGTGACTTGCTGCCGTCAAAAACTAGTCACTTAAGTGAGGTTTCATGCCTCTGAGGTCGTGCTTTACCGGCCCCGTTTCAACTGATTCGCCGGTCTTTTTGGCGTAATGGCCTATGTTCTACATCGCCGAAAATTTCAATGCGGGCCCCACTTGGATGTTTTGTCTGAATTTTGATGAACCGTTCGATCACAAAATTGGATCTTGACCGCTTCTCGCCAACCTCGCAGGTTTTCCTGCTGACATCATCAAAGTGGTGTGAGGTTCGTGAGATGTCGCCACATGGCATGAATGGATGCATGGGTTTTCTTCCCAAGGTGTTGGACATGACATGGGGCCGTCTTTTCACTGGTAATAGCCATTAATAACGGAGTAATTATGGTTTCTCGTACACCTCGCATGTGCGGAGTAAATATCCGGGAGGGTGTTGCGAGGTCTACGAGGGAGTGGCACGTGGCTTTTCTTTTCTTACCAGTGGGACTATATGGGTCCCACTATGCGGTTTGGGTCTACTTTTCTGGAGTTTTGATTGGATATGTTTTTTGAAGGCATTGAGGTGGAGCATCAACATTCATTGACTTGATCTCAATGCTCCGTTTGTTAGAGTGTCTCTTGAATCGACGGTTCAATTGTAAGGAAGGGGTGTGTGAGTTATCCGCATGGCATGTATTGCTTGGCTATTACTCATGTCATTAATGATACGGGTTTTTCTCTTCCTGAGGATCTTTACCTGATTTCCTCCTACGTGCAAATAGTGCCATTCTACTGAGGGAATTCATGGTTATTTGGATCACTTATTGTGCGAGTGCTTGAATCGCCTTCACGTAATTGTACCTTGCATACTGACCTACTCTATAAATGTTGACTGAATTGTATGCGATCAACATTGCATTCTCTTGTGTCTGTGTGCAGTAAGGTTTCTTCTCCTTTGCTGAGCTCTGTTTTTGTCATGAATAAATCAGTTAAGCGAAGGAGTGCGAGGCTGGTTTCGCCAGTCATGAAGAAGTTTTATTCTCCCATGCCTCACAAGGCTATTATTGGGAACACTGGGAAGAGGCCAGTACTTGGTTCGTCCCTGATAATCATCTTGGATTCTGATGAATCTGAGACTAATTCTGATTATCTGTACTACTTAGCTTCCCTGGCGGACCTTATGGGAGTGGACGAGGAGGTTCTAGCAATTGAGCCAGTATCTGCATTGACACCGGGTCCAATTGTTCGGGGATGTGCTTGCAAGGTTGGTAAAGAGGAGGTGGTGCCATCGCTGTCATAGGCTCGAACTCGAAGCGGTTGCTTGTACCGGGGCCGTGTTGCTTCTTGATGATTACTGGCGGTGGGTCCGTTGGACGTGTCTTCTCTTGTTGTTTTATCAAGTGGATGTGGATGTGGATGTGGACGTGCGCGTTCTTTGCACAAAATTTTGTTTCTCGACTGGTTATTTCATAACCATTTTTTATTCCTTTGTTCATGCACGGTATCATTATGACAAGGAATGTAAATTTGAATTTCATTTTCGGTGTTGAAATTCAATTTTGTGTCACAAGGTAGCCTAATGCTTGTTGCTCTCCTATTCTATAAAGGAGATTTCACGGCTCATTGTGAGGGGTCAGAAAATTTTCTGGAGTCTAAAGCTTGGAAGTCTGTACAGTCCATTTTATAGTTAAAATGTTATGAACATTTTGTTTAGGAAATCATCATGGGTTGGGTTTACATATAGATTAGTGTGATATGCTTTTAAATTACTGATATCGAAAGAAATCTATAAAATTAAGATGGTTTACTCTCCTGTGTGTGTGCCATGGATTATGAATAGCTTTATCAAGGGTTTATCTGTTCAGTTTCAATAGTTAATTGAAAATGTAATTAGTTTTCTTGCTTTAGCTCAAAGAGTTAATCAAATGCTTGAATAATCAATTACATGTTCATGGTTTTATATGCCCAGGATGCATGAAGAAGTACTATCTTAGTGTGCTGAAATATCTCATGATAGTAATGCTATGTGAGATAGGTTCATCGTATCAGGATTTTGTTCTGTATGACTCTGTTGCCCAATGGATGAAACACTGAATAATGTTTGTGTCCTTTTGTTAGTTCAAGACTGTAAGCTCTAAGCAGGGGTATCCAAATACTAAACATAAAACACTTGAATACAACCTTGTCCTCCTCTGGGAGGTATTGTAACAAATAAGTGGGTTAATTTGGTTGCTCTTTGGCACTGGTAGTCATTCTCTGGTCTGCCAAAACCATGAAATGATCACTATCCCTTTGAATATGTAGGAATTGTAATCTATATGCAGGAAGTGTTCTTACCAGTCATAAGGCATTCATGTGAACACGTTTAGGGTCACCCCCCTAGGTTTTATAGAGCCTGAAGTGCAGGAGAGGTCAATTCTTTATTGACTCTCGTTAGTTGGCCATTAGTGGTTGTACTTATCCTAGATAGGGGTTGGCTACCTCTTAGATATCTGCAACCTCTATATGGATTGTATTTTAAACACCAACATAGTCCTCCACCTTCCGCTCATCCATTCGCCCATCCATAATAAAGCTTTGACATCCTTCTCATGGCCTGAGAACCATCAACATTTAGTCTCCTTCGCTTTCATGATCATCCTTTGCATTCATCCGCTACTTCCCCTCACGCATAATAAATTGGTCATGTACCTGACTGGGGGCAATTCCTCAACTTATGTCTTAATGGAACCCGATGCATGGTACCAACTCTTTAAAACATCAAAATCCAAAAAAAGCATAAAACATCAAAATCCAAAAACAATCATAAAACCTTCAAAATCCAAAAAAGTCATAAAACCATCAAAAATTCAAAAAATTTAGAAAACCCTCAAAATCCAAAAACTCAGAAAACCTTCAAAATCCAAAAAAAACATAAAACATCAAAATTCAAAAAAATCATAAAATCATCAAAATCCAAAAACATCAAAAACTTCAAAACTTCCAAAAATAGAGTTTGAGTCTGAGTCTGAGTTAGTTTGTGTTGGAGTGGTTTAACAACATTTTTTTTGTGCATTTGCTACATAGGCAAGGCTCATCTTCAATGGGCCCCCAAATAATTAGGTCAATCCTTTTAGTCTTGCTCAAATAAAATCATGACTCAGTCTTTTTTCAAATAAAACAAAGTCAATTCATGTCGACCTACGAGATCTCTATGTGTATAACGTAGGCAAGGCCATCAATTGATGAGCCCTCGAGGCCCTAGGTCAATCCTTTAGGGTTTTTCGAGTCTGGTTTTTATCCGCAAGCAATCATCACTCAAACCAAATCATGAATTAATGTATAAACATAACCGATAAATCTTTAATCTTCAATCAATCTTCAATCCATCAATCAATCATCTTATTATCAATCAATTTATCAGGTCGTTGGTCTTGTACCAGAATGGGGCATTATGCCATTTGTCTCATTCGGTCTTATTGTTTGTCTTTTATTAGGATGCATCCTTCCTAAGATTAGACTTTGTCTTTGGTCAATCTTGTCATTCACCTTAAGCAAGATGTTTCTTTCTTGCAGTTAGGTGCTTTATCAACAAATGGTCACTTGGTCAACTTTATCAGATGTGTTCCTTGCCTCCAATAGGATATGTCTTTCCTAAAATTGGGCATTGTCACATCAATCGGTCATATCATTTAATTTTATCAAAAAAATTCAAGTTTGTCACTCGGTCAATCAACTTTATCATATTGGTAAATTCATCTTGTCTTAATCAAGATGTATCTTTCCTAAAACTAGGTACAATCAATCAAATCAATTGGTTAGCCTTTTTCAACTAATCAATCAATCCTTGTCAACTTATCAATCAAATTTGGTTATCTTGGTCAACCTAATCAATCAAATCAAGCAATTTTATCAATATTATTAGCAAACACTATCTCTCTCGCAAACACTTTTTTGGTTTGAGTTTGTCTTATCTTTTTGATTGGTTTTTGGTCATGTTACTAGTTACCTTGAGGATGTCTAAAAGGATTTAGAGGGACGATGATGGATCATGACCTCTTTTCTTTGCTTGATGTTTGTGGTTTGTCTTGGCAAAAAGGCTGGGATAATTGGGTCCTTAGTATAAGCCGAGGTATTCCTTATCTTTAGGGCTTTGTCTTTTGACTGCTTGCCTCTCATAAATGGTCACCTTACACATCTTGTTCTATGCCATACCATGGTGTTTTTGCTCCATTTGTGACAATTTTGATAGTTGATAATGATAAATATAAAAGCATGAAAGTCTGTCCTTTGTCATTTCCTATCTAACACTCCATCTCCCTTTCCTTTTCCATGCTAACATCCATCTATTTCACACTAACATTTCTTCCATCTGCATCTTAATAGGGTCCTATAACACAAAAATATCTTGCATACATGATCATGTTAGGAAACATCATAGAAACCATTTTCATCATAAACATCATTATCATATTAAGCCACATACATTTGCATGAGAAAATACAAAAACATAGAAATCATCCATATAGCATTAACATTTCATCGCAATAACAAATAGCCAATCATGACATTGCATTTTGCATTATGATCATAGTTCATTTCCATTCATCACATGACATGGCATTACATTTCACATCACATTGTATTACATTCAGATACATTGCATCACATTAATAGCATTAGGGCATATCATATTATACATCACATTTTACATTTTTATTAAACATTCTCAATCATCATGTTTTGCATCAACATATAGGCATCCCATTGCATCAACATTAAATGCATTTACATATCACATTGCATTTATCCAATTAGGTAATCCATACTGTATTTTTCATCCATAAATATCCTAAATGTATAAACATTCATAACATAACCATAAATACATAACCATAAAGTATATTAAATCATCATATCATCATATTGCATGCATAAATAGATATCATAAAAAAATGAACATCCATAAGCATAACACAATCATAAACATAAAGCATAATCACATAGTTCATTGCATCTCATAAACCACCACCAAAATCATATCATATATCGCTCAAAAAATGTGACATAGGTACAATGTCAAGATGTGTCGTGTCTGTAAAAAATGGAGCTCGCAGGCTTGATAATAAAAAATACAGTGTCCATTTACAAAATCTCACAAAGATGCTCTAGCCTGATCTGCCCTACTCTCCTAATCCGGGTGCCTCCCTATCCTCTCGTCAAGGTGTATTTAGAGACCTATGCTCTACTATCTATGGTCTATCATATGGAGTGGGTTGTCTAGGGGCTATTGTCTCCCCACTCTTTGACCTACTATGAGAGCACCTACTGTGTGTCCTGCTATGGGTCCTATCCTATGAACCACTCTCAATCTTTGAAAATGTGGCCTCCCTCCTCTCTGGTGGTACTATCCTCTCGTAAAGGTCCTTGTAATACTACATAGCTCCGCTAGCCCTAGCGTACTCTCGAGAAACATCTATTACAGATCCACTACATGTAGCTGTAAAATCTATCATATGTTGATTTTTCTATTGTTAGTTGATGACAACTAGGTCTCTCTTAATCTATAGTGTAACCCTCTCGTCCTTAAGGTCATCCCTCTCTACTGTCACCATTTTGAGCTTTGCCTTTAAGGCCTATACTCGAGCCTACAGGGTGGCTATCCTCTGCTTTACTGACCCCTCATCTCCTTTGGCCCCCACCTCCTCTAGATTCTCATCCACTCCCATCACGATCCTCTCTCGGAGGACTCTCTCTGCCTCTCCCATCATTGGCTCATCCTCTGCATGCTCCTCAATCTCTTGATGCCCTACCTTTAGAGCGAGCATCTATGTGTGCTAATCTCCATCCTCCATCTCCACCTCTGTTGTCGCCCTCACCTTTGGTTGATCCTCCTCCATCTCCTCCTCTCAGATCAGTGGTAACTGTCCCATCGTTCATCATGCTCCATCCCTCCTCCTCCGTCGATCTCCTCCTTGTCCTCCCTGACCATCTCCTCCATCATCTCCCTGTCCTCCATCTCCCCGTCCTCCATCTCCTCTCCCTCCACTCCTCTGTCCCTTGTCTCCTCTCCGGCCTCTCAGGCCCCTTGCTCTGCACTCTATAGGTGTTGCCTGCTTTGGATCTGTCAACGGTAACGATTGATGAATCAACCACCAAGCATAATAATCTGTTGTGGTCCCTGCATCTACATCGCCTCCTCTCCAACCCCACTCTAATGGCCGCAGGGCATTAGTCTCCTACTCAGCTGTGGTCACTACTATCTACAACCCCCAGGGGTGAACCTCTTGAGAGGACTGTGTGAACTCAACTGTACCCATGGGAACACCCTGCCTCTCCCCGAAATTCCATCTGACCCTCTCTAGAAGATACATCTCGATAATATGCTGACTTTGAGCTATCTGCCTGATAAGGTATCTCGACTGTCGGCACCATGGCAAGTGATCATCCTCATCGACCCATAAATCACATTCTTTGTATAGTCTCCAAATGAAGCTAACCAATGTATCCAGTCCATGTCTCAAGTAGCCTGTATCACCTACATGTGTCTATGATAGTGCTCCCTGATATAGATACACATATGGAGCACCCACTCCCATTTAACGTACCACTGGTGGTCAAAACATTGCTATGGTCCCAAGCCCATATCGTAAACAATGTGACCCCACAACTCAGGATCTGTCCCTCTCTATATGTGATATCATATAGCTAGAAATATAGCATACCCAATAGGCATGGCCCCCATGTGTACACTGTCCCATCCTGAACCACCCCCCAAAGCATCTCTCCCCAGCCTACTAGGAAACTGTGACCTCTGTGATCAGGAATCATCACCCTTGCAAATCAGTGTGCATAACACACAATCATATTTGTCGTACCTCTATGCCAAGGTCTCCCATCTAATCTCATACCCCTGAATCCCAAGCTTTGCATCATCATCACACTCATAATAATCATATAACACTTGCAATCCTCGAGCGGGGTCATACCGTACTTGCTCACCATGAATCAGAAGCCGTAGAATCCTGTAGACATCCTCGAGGGTGACAGTCACCTCCCCCATTGACAAATAGAAGTTGTAAGTCTCACAGTGCCATCACTCTGCCAATGTTGTGAACATGCCCTTGTTTGCCCTAATAATGTGCATATAGGTGACATAGAAGAGACCAAGATCCAACAATGCCTGTCTCTCCACCTCATCCAGCTGGTCTAACTGGTGCCACAACTGAAATGTATTTGTTCATGACTCCCGTGTATAAATCAGAGGTAGAACAACTTGAATTCATCGCAAAGCAATCATGTCAATCTAACATCTCCATTTGACCCTGTTGGACCTAAGTTGACCAAGTCAAAATACCCTAATCTGGGGCAAATTTTTAACCAGCCAATTACGTCGTTGTTTTCTCAAATGTGTTGCATGCCAGGTTTGTCCTAGCTTGCAATTGCAACTGCATCGCTCATCTTTCAAATGCATCATTTTGTACAATACTTGTGTCACAAAATCTCACTTGTGTCATTCCCGACCGCATATGTGACTCAAAAAGTCAGTTGTGATGCATATTCAAATGTGTCACGATGCATACATCCCCACCCTAACCCTAAGCAATTGTGTCATGATGAGATGATTGCAGAAAACCATTTCTCATCTACATTGCTCACACATGTAATTGCATCGCATGGCCTGCAACGCAATTTCGTGCTAAATTATGTCCCTATATAAGTGCACAAAATCCAAAATAAATAAAAGACAGGTTTGTAGTACTCATCGGGGTGGGCGCTCCCTTAGGTCGGCAGAAGCTATGGGTGCGGTATGCTCTATGGGTGGCATCTAGAATAGGCGACATCTCCTCAACAAACTCACCCAGAGCTCCTAATATTTCTAAAAATAGAATGCACAAATGACCTTTTTCCTTGCTCAACCTCCTATTTATAGCTCAAAAATTAGGGTTTCCACCTAATCTATTGGGCATACTTTTGATGACTTTGAGCTTGAATTTGACCCGCTTATTGACCTCGAAAATCAATTTTGTCTTCACCGTTGAACTCCTAGTGATTAATTATCTTATTGGGACAATTTTCTATTTTTTTTGAAAATTTGTAAAATTTTCTTGAGGGGGCAATACCTATACCTTGCTTTCACTGGGGCATCATTTGATTGAATTTCTTTGACACAACGTGATGAACTGCATTATGTCAAAGAGGGGCAAAATGTACACTAAAAAATGTCTTAGTCTGCGAGTGTCATTTTTTTTGGTCTTCGTCTTTGCATAATTAAATAATTTTAATTATTTAATTATTCCTGATCATGTTCCTCTATTAATTAAATAATTTTAATTATTTAATTAATTCATTTCTTGATCTTTATTCTCCTCTAATCAATTAAATTATTTATTTAATTGTGTTGCTAACACTTTTTCCTTCTATAATTAAATAAATTATTATTTGTTTAATTATTTGCTCTTCATCATTCGTCTATAGTTAAATAATAATTATTAATTATTTAACTATTTACTAATCTTTTAATTCTTCTATAGTTAAATAATTGTCAAAATTATTTTACTATCTCCCAAACCTTCTCTTTTATTAAATAATTGATTCAAATTAATTATTTAATATCTCTTTTACCATTTCCTCTTATTTAATTAAAATGATTATATAAATTATTTTAATTAAATGCCCACTTGTCTTTTCCTTAAATAAATAATTTATGCCTCCACTTGGTCAAAGATTCTTTCTCATGAATTAATTATTTTTCAATTTTCAATTCCTCCATATTCTTCTCTACTATCTCATTTTCGAATCTCAGTCATCGATCGTCTCTGGGCTCTTTCTAATCTTGAACGTTCATTTTGTAACCTCCAGTCCTCTGTATTGCTTGTCTTCTCGTCCGTCGATCTCGACATCTTTCTAGAAGCTCAATCTTGACCATCCGTTTGAATGATTGTCTATAAAAGAAGCCTTCCTCCTCCATTTTCAAGTTAACAACCACTTATCTCCAATTTTCTTGCTTACAATTTGCAGGTATTTGCATAACTTCAACTACATATCTGAGGGCACATTTGCAAAAGAAGAATGGGGAGAGACAAGGGAAGTGATTCAAGTTCAAACATGGGGAGTTCTTTCATTTGATGCTTTCATTTTCCTCATGTTTTGTTTGTTTTCTCTTGTTTTGGATTGGGTTTTGGCTTAGTAGTGTTGTGGTTATCACTAGAGTCGAGGCTAGCTCATTTTAACCCATCTTACAATAACCATAATTCCATCATCATTCTTAAGGTTCAAGTCTGCATAATGGATATAAAAGGATAGTATATGTAGGAATATTGTTTAGGAAAATGTATCTAAAAGTATCCAGAGACATGTATAAAAACAACAGAAAGTAATCTATTATCTAGACCTATCACACCCCACAAAAAAATTCAACCTGCACCTTTTGAATAATTTTTTTGTAAAATTTCTAAAAATAAAGAAATTTAAAAATTCATGCTGACTACTATTTTTATTTTTATTTTTGTGCACACAAAGTTGTTTAGGACCCTGTACATTTTTTTTAACCTTAGAATCTCTCAATAGTGAAATAAGATGAATTTATAGTTAAAATTTGTCGAACCGACCTCCTGAATCCAACGACGAGTTGAAGTTGAGCTATGTGGTGTGAACTGTAATCAACAATCTCAAAATGAGATTTTTGATTATAGTTCACACCACATAGTTCAACTTCAATAATAAAATATAAAATACAAATGTTAACACTAACCTATAAAGTGCAACTTAGGTGTGATTTAGAGGAAATTTTATTTTCCCTTTGCTATCAATTGAGGACCTTCATAAGGAGTAATATTGGATTAAGTGCCAAAATGCATCGAAAATGCAGCTACCCTCTAGATCTGAAAAAAACAACTTCAAACCATCATAGATCTGACCACAAAAGTCCAAATCAGGCCAAATAAAAGCCAAATCTGACTTTCTCGATAGCTCTAAATCCAATGGTGAGGTCCTTTTTATGCCAAAATGCACCTTAAATCCAACCGCCTCCAAAATTTTCAAAACAAATGTAAAGGGGATTAAGATTTGATGCCTGTAACCCTTATTGAAGAAAAAAACTCATAAATCAAGAAGGGGCTTCCTGAATCCATGCTCTAATACCATCTTAGAATTATGAAAAATGTGAGCCACAAGATCAAACGATGAAAAAAAACACCTTCCATGCAAGAGATCTGCAAACAATATGTGCAATATTCCTCAACAAGAAAAAGCTTCAGAAGAACCTCAATAATTTTCAAGGAAAAAAAAAGTACTCGAAGGTTAAGAGTTCGAGAGATTAGAAGTGCAAATCTTAGAGAGATAATACAATGAGGGTTGAGTCCTATATAAGAGCAACCCTAAATGGTAAAGGAATTAGATCAGGACAAGTGTCAACATCACATGTGATGAAACATAATGATCTAATAATAGCTCACTTCAATTAACATAGAGAAGCACTTACTTAACTTAATAAAGAACTCCTAAGTTTAGCTTAAGTGCATGAGAATAAATTAGACTAATAATTAATTAAGGATTAATTAATCATTAGCTAATGTATGATTAATCTAGCACAATGCATGGCATGTTAGTCACATTGAACAAATTAAAGATGTCCTTGAAGAGGAAAACTATTCTGATGAAGGTATGGACAAACAAGAAAATCTACAAATGAATGAATGGGAGTTATTATCTCAATTAGGCCTTGATATTAATCTCAATTTCAATAAACTTGAAATGCTAGGTCGACATGATTTTTACAACGATAAAAAATGGGAAAACTACAATGTTCCTACAAATTTACATGATGTTGAAGTTCAATTTTTACACACACACAAGATGTCCCAACAAGGTGTTCATTTCCCTTCAAATTTTTACAACTAGAACTATACATTATCACCAAAACAACAACTACCACTTATTATAATTACAAATCACTTGATAGAAAAATTCTCTAAATAACCACTACATATGGTCATACAAAGAACTGCGGGTACTGGAAAATCCTATCTAATTATTTGCATAATAAATACACTTCAAACTTTCATACCAACAAGAGTAAACCCACTCCTTGTGCTCACTCCAACATGAATTTCAATATTTAATATACAAGCCTCGACTATACATGCAACTTTCAAGATTCCAATTAGAGAAATGAAACCATTGCAAAGACAAACATTGACAACATTTCAAGAAGACATGAAAAATATATAATATATTCTCATTGATGAGATGAGCTTCATTGGACAAAAACTATTATTGAAAATTGATAGTAGGTTACATGAAGCAATCCCCCATCGAAAAAATACTTGCTTTGGTGGAATGCCTATAATTCTTATAGGAGACCTTACACAACTGCCACCTGTTATGGATAAATCTAACTATGCATCACACACAACTGCAAGAAACCTAGATCACACAAATTTAATATAGTTGTTACATTACAAACAATATTTAGATAAAAAGGTGATGATCTAATTCAAATATGATTTCATCAAACATTACAAAACATGTGCAATGTAGAACCAACAAAATATGACCAGGACTTATTAATGACTCACACAAACAAACAGCTAACGAAAACTGAACAAGAAGATTTTGACCAATCGATACACTTATTTACTAGAAATGAGCTAGTAACATTACACGACAAAAAAATGTTGAAATTGCTTAATCTACCCGTTGCACTCAGTTTTGTGGTAAATACACAACCTAGATTAGGTACTAATAATAATTATGAGAAACTTCCCCAAGACATGTTACTAAGAAAGTCTCAACATGTCATGCTTACAACAAACCTATGGACCCAAGGGCAGTGGGCCTAGCTTGATTAGCTAAAGCATCTTGTTGTAGACAAGAGGTCATGAGGTCTAGTCTCCCCACCGTCCTTGTGGTATTAGAGGGCGTGTTGCACTAGCATCACCGGTCACGTGAAAAAAGTTTACCAGGCGTACTATAGTTTATAGGGGGACAGATACCCGACCAATTCCTGCAATCTAAAAAAAAACCTATGGACCCAAGCTGGACTTGTAAATGGATCTTTGGGACATGTCAAAGATATTGTATATCCTTTCAGGTCTAAACCACTTGATTTACCAACATATTTTACAGTTACATTCAATAGCTATAATGGCCAACCATGGGCTGAAACAAACCTAAAAACTATACCAATACAACCAATATCATGAGGCAATCATAGACATATACCACTTTCCATGGCATGGGGTATCACTATACACAAATCACAAGGCCTTACACTAAATAAAGCCACAATCAATGTTGGTAGAACTCAAAGACAAGGCCTCACATTTACAAAAATTTCTAGAGTCAAATCCATAAAAGGCCTTCGCTTAGAGCCTACATTCTCTTTTGATCACTATTCCAAAATGAAAAATATCCATACACCATTATTAGAAAGAAAGAAGAAGCTAACCTACAATTTCTCATAATAGTATGTTCAGGTATGCTTAATTAATTACACTCTTTCAAAGCTAGAAACTTTAAATTATTCCTTTCTTTAATAGAGTAAAAATAATAAAACTAATCAATTACAAAATTTATCTTCTACAGGTGGACAATTGATGACGAACAAAAGAAAAAATAAGATTTACCCTCCTGTCTTTTTTGTTTTGTTAAATTTACGTATCTAGTTAATTATTTATGAATTATGGATTTCTCATCTAGCAACATTGTGTTTCACTATAATTACAAGGCTTAAAAAGAGGACCTTCAAAAAAGACATAGCAAACCTCTTATTTTACTTTGACTAGTGTAAAATTCATACTAAATGTTCAAAAAATTCTAACCAACATTTTATTACACTTCATAGACATTCCATGAATTTAAAGAGGAGCTTCACAAAAGATAAAGATATGCTCTTATGTAACTTTGAATACTATGATACAAATTATTCAAAGGGATCTCATTGTTTACAAAAAAAAGAGATGCCAACAAAAATATGTACCTATTTATATATTGTAAAATGCATACGTGTATAGAAATATATTTTTATATAAATAGTTATGTATAATGTTACACTTCATTTATGATTTTCCTTTTATTTCCTATCTACGTCTCCCTTGAACCTCCTATAGATGTAAGTGGTCGTTAATAAATAATTTAATGTCACTTTTCCTCCAAAGTTATTTAAGTGTTAGCAGCAAATTCAGTGGATTAAATATTAGAATAAAGATAAAATAAACATATCAACCATGTGTACTTTAAGTATAAAATTGGATAAGTTTAACATATATTTGGCAACAGATTTATTAGTGTTATTAGATCAATTTAAAGATTATAAATTATCTCTATAAATTAGATGCAAATGCACAAAAATGCTAATTAATTACCGTTATCTTGTTTAATATTTAAACACATTAAAACACCATCAATAATACATAAATTGGTATTCAACAATGTAGATATTATTAACAACTTGGATAAATAACATCATTAAAGAATTCAATTAAATCAATTCCATCTCATTTATAATTAAAAATATCTTGGAATTGAGTTGAGTACTTATCTGAATCATAGGTCTTGGAAAGGTCATTCTCATCCCAAGAAGATGTTAGTGGTATTGGCTCTTGCTATGGAAGAATCTAGGAGGAAATAGTTCCTTTCAAAACACAACACACTATTTCACTTCACACAAGTGTTGGTTCCAACAGCACAATGCTCAACACCTATACAATAACCATGCCCTGGCCAAGACCGTCCTGGGTGCACTTTTGTACCCATGTTGGATACACACATAAGATGTTCCCCCTTCTTCATCTTGTCCATAGCTCACCAACCACTTTCTTCTTCCTTGAATGTTAGTTTCTTCCTTAAATGTTCTCCATGCCTTTTTCGTGTCTCACATAAATGCTATATATAAGCCTTAAGGGGTGGTTTCCAAACCATCACACCCTTTCACAAAGGCTGCCTTTAATAATTATTCCTCCCCTTCTTTTAACCAAAGGATAATAATATCCTTTATTTTTTCTATCTCCCTTTCAATTCTAAAGGGTTATTTCATAGTTTTCTCTTCTCTTGGGGAAAAAGTCACATAACAATTCTCCCCTTGTAAATTAGTTGTTGTCCTCAGTAGCATGAGATGCATCTGTGTCACAACTCAAAAAATATATAATCAGTAATCGAAGAAACTAATATTGAATATGTTCATTCTTCAAAATGTTTCTATACATCCTTTTCTTCTATGGATCTCTATCCTTTTTATTTTTATTAACAAGTAATTTCAAGATAATCATTTCCTAGTCAAAATTATGACAAGAAATATGTACATATTAGGAATTTACAATAAAATAACTAATGCTTATTCTACATGTTAATCACATATATTTCAATTTTATCATTCTCTCATGTAACCCATTATCTTTAATATAGATGCTCTAATCAGTTACGTCGTTCAAATCTTTAACAATAAGTTTTCAAAACTATTATCATGTGTTGACATAACATTTACCTAGTGAATTCCATGCATATCCCATACTATGTAGTCACTCATTGTTGAACTATATAATCTATATACTCAAAATATATTCTAAGATGATAATCATGCATTCTAGACTACATGAGTATCCTCTTCTTCTATATGTCAAGTATAATTGAATTGAAATAAGTACAAAGTTACCCTACAAGGAGTTCATATCTTCTTCTATACAATACATGGTTATTGAGTTGACCAAGTCCAATAACAAAGTACAATAGAATAAAACATGATAATATTTCTAGGTATATTAACATGAATATAAGAATAGTAAATTATCAATGTGCATGAAACACTTCATAGAGAAACATGAGAACTAATCTTTTATTTAGTTTAGCTAGAGTGCTCCCACCTAGAATAATTTAACTATATTAACTAGAGTGCACCTGGTATCTAAAGCTAACTCATCCCTTACTATTTCTTAATCTTGTTGACACATCAAGGCCCATGTTCCATGAGATTAGACTAAAAAAATTATTTATTTATATATTTCTTCATGTCAGGAGGTTTATGACAAGAAGTTCTACATTGGTGAACCCAAGGGACCATAAGGATTATTTTCTTGGGCTTCCCATTTTCATTTAAAACATAGTCCAATATTTATCAATTTGACTATGACACCTTTATCTACCAAAATGTGATTAGGCTTGAGATCTCTATAAAGGAATTCTAACTTGTGAAGATAAGTCAAGGCCTTCACTACATCTTTTGATATTTTTGTAACTATAGACCCTTCAAATGGACATCATCAAATGAAAATTTTAATATATTTGGCCAATATAACCCACATATGTGACATAGATATACATAACCGTCTTTGCACCATGAAAGAGCACTGAGTATTTCTAAAAAATTTAGAGGTGGTTTCTCCCCTTGTAAAATAATAGAAACATTGTATTTTAGTTCCTTATTATATAAAAATTGTATTATTTTAACTAATGTATTCTAATAGGTTAATATTTAACCAATTTTAAAAATAATCCTAGGACCTATGGGTTATGGACCCACAACATAACCTAGATGTTGATTTTGTTAGAAAAAGTATATCACGTCACTATACTTGAATTTCACCTTCCAACTTTACAAAATAAACCTAGACATAAAAACTAAAGGTTCTAGTTTTAAAGTCTCTTTTAGGATTATAGCTATCAAGATCTTAACATAGATATATACAAAAATGCATTGGATACAAATATTAATAGATTTATTTGAGTATGCATTTCAACACAACCATATGAATTTTTAGCCTTGACTACAAAATATAAATCCTATAAATTTAATCCAAAGAAGTTTTTGTGCACTAAAGTCCACTTCCTAGCAATTTTAGGTAGTAAACCCTTCAAATTAGATGATGGATTTATTTAAAACTCACATATACAAGTAGGATGATATCCATATGAGTCAACATAAGAATTAGACTCATTACTCATGCATAATTTACATACTATTTTTTTTCAACAAACCTATATATAGATATATACATAGTTAAAATTATATTATACTAAATGACTAAGTTTCATAAGAGAACTATAACCTAATATGCTAAGACACACCAACTTTTGTTAGGTAAAATATCAATAAATGTAATGATTCTTAATGCAATATTAAAATATAAATAAAAATTTAGCATCTTTATAGAAGGGAGTGATCCTATAACTAAACATGTGTCATGCATAGAGGGTTTATGGTGTCAACAATCATTTCATTTCAAAATATAACTCAATTTTTATTAATTTGTTGTCAATGTTTTTTTTTAGCTTTAAAGCTTATATGCCATACATTGTCATCATCTTCTGGGGCATTGAGATTGGAAGTTCACAGAAAAAATTTGGTTCACTTGCCAAAGCAAGAAGGGCCATAGAGTTGACGCCACAATGCACTCTTGCCATCAATTGTCTCCTTATATGGTTGCAGTCTGCACTAAAAAAAACTACATATGATAATGTATTTTATGAAGAAATAGATAAAAAAACATGTCCTAGATTGTAGGCCATATTCTCATAGATATTGATTAAAGTTTAACCTCAGTTTCACAAGGTATCAAATCTGATGTAGTTGAGGAGTAGTAATATGAATGAATGAATGAGGGATTTTAATGTCATATACGAGACCAAAAGTCTAAGGGATTGAGAACCACAAAACTACAAAATTTCTAAATTCTTTTTGATGCTAGATCTTCTACTATGAATTTTGACCAAAAAACTAGCAGTCTTGTTGATCTTTTCT
The DNA here is from genome assembly GCA_007115665.2 of Sequoiadendron giganteum. Classification (NCBI taxonomy): domain Eukaryota; kingdom Viridiplantae; phylum Streptophyta; class Pinopsida; order Cupressales; family Cupressaceae; genus Sequoiadendron; species Sequoiadendron giganteum. The sequence goes on from CM021101.1 coordinate 34,670,930, forward strand.
TCGCCAAATAGCTCATGAGGTTGTTGATCTTTAAATTGTCTTCATACTGACTATGAATATCCTCGTAAGCCATGAAATGTATGATAAAGTTCCATTCTATCTCTACCGCCCCTTTGCTATAAAACATGCAAATTCTGTCCTCCAACACTTCCTTAGGTATAGTCCACCTTTCGGTTTCACAGCTAAGATGATGTGACCCGGTCCTCAATCGAGCTATTAGCAACCTTGCTAGACATTTAATAACTGCACCTAAATAAGTTTTTTCACCATCCTCCCAAGTTGGGTTGAACTCTTTGACATAGTGAGCTTTCTTCTGCCGAATCTGCTTTGTCCACATGGCATCCATGAACTTTTTTGTGACATAATTTTTAATTTCCTCATTGGTGTTAGGACAATCATGTAAATCGATGTCCCATTTGCTCAACCATTTGTTATTTTGTTTCATCCATGTTTTCTTCCTGCGGCCTAAAACCTCCTTCGCAACCACTTTGGACCAATATTGGTTATCCATGTTTTCAACCTTTTTAAGATAGTTTTGAAGAAAATATCACAAGAGTGTTTGAATCAAAGATGACATAGTGCAAAAGGAAATATATTAGGAACATGTGTAGATTTCGGGCACAGGTAGAATAAGTGACTAGATGTCACCATTTAGAGACATGATGCATGATGGAAGAGGCCTCAACCCTTAGAAATGGGGCACATATTGCTTTGGTGAAGGAGTCTACAAACTATATATGATTGCTCAAAGGTTTTGTACATTAAGCACTACAAAATTGAAGCTAATATCCAAAGTAGTCTACGACATGTAATCTAAATTTTGAATTATTAAATTCAAGTGTATTTGCTAGTGGTTCTAGAGTTTTAAGAAGTTAAAACAAATAAATTGTTTTAACAATTTATTGTAGATTATTTACATAAGCAACTTTCAACAATATTATTTAATAATAGTAAATGTATATTAAATATAAAGAATTCTTAGTTACTTGTTTCAAAGTTGGCCAATAATTTTGTTAAATACATTTCATTAAAATATTTTGTACATGCGTATGTATTTGTACTCTCTAAAATGCAAATAATCATTTTTTGATCATTTTGAAATGTAAATAAGTTATTTATTGTATTGCTGATGTTAAAATTTACTCTTTGAACAATTGAAACAAAATAACCTATGATAGGGAATACAACTTTCTTAAAATTTTGATAAGGGATGATGCATGGGATCTAGACTAGATTGCGGTATTGAAATGTTTAACTTTTACAATTCTTTTAATGATTATTTTCAAGTTAATTAGATCGAAATTAACTTAAGGAAATAACAAAATGAAAGTAATAACAAGGTGATTATAACAGAAATGAAGGAAATGAGAAACAGAAAGAGAGAGAAGAAGAGAAGTGCAAACAACGCTTGATAACGGAGTTCGTCACTGAATGTGACTACGTCTCCGGGTCCACTCCAATAGAGAGACCAATCCGATTAACTCCAAAATCGATTACAATGATGCACCAAGACCATTAGTTCGGTAGCATAACAGGGCTCCGACATTCAACAATGGCTTGAAAATTCTTCAACAAGACCTCTCTTTCGTCAATCTCAGCATCAAGACTTCAACCTGAAAAAAAAACTTCTCCAATTCTCACCTCAAGCCCCCTTTTTATACAAAGAATTTTCTCAATTCGGCCTTTAACCAATTGATTTGAGAATATTTCCCTTATCTCTCCAAATACATAAAAATCCTTATGAATCTCCCATATTTGCATATAAAATCTTAATAAAATATTCCTAATAATCTCTTAAATCAATTTAAACCCCTTTAAATTATCTACTCCTGGGCTTAGGAGGTTTTGGAGGTTTGATTTAATCCCTACAAGGATTCTTGTTTGTTTTTTTTTACTTTGAATAAGGAGTTTGTTTTGATTTTTATAAGGCAATCGGCTTTGATAACTCATCAAAACACATCGATGCCATACATATCTTAGATTGCTTTCATCGGTGGCAAGGTGGTATCAATTTGGCGCCTTCGGAAAAGAACCCGTCGCAACATATGGTAATGACCGCCGGCTTTGGTGGAACGGTGGACGGGCTGGCTAGCTAACTGCCCGGAGGTCGCGGGTTCGAGATTTCCGGCTAACAAACTTTTAAACAAACAAAGAAAGTCGTCAGTCCGCGGGGAGAGAAGAGAGACCCACGTGCCGCACCAGGAGGGTGCCACGTGTCTAACGAAGATTCGCGGAAGAGTCAACAGTTTCCACATCAACTGCCATGTGTCCCGCGATAATTCGCCAATAACTCTGACGTGTGCGATGACCTGTATGCCGACCGTGTCGACAGGTGCCGACGTGTAGACTGACTCATCTGCCGACTAGACGATGACGTGTCCCGCTGACTCAGATGCCACCTGGATGCCACGTGTCGGCCGCCGATAGGTCCGTACCATCTGACTCACATGCCACGTCACCTGTACGGACTTGACACGTGTCAACATCTGGTTGGTCCACTTCGGATTTGTACGGACTGTTGACTTCATCTTGTACAGACGCTGACGTCATCATTCACCTTCCGGTCACCAAGTCAACCAGGAGCTTTGACCGTTGATAACTCTCGCGTCCGATGCCGGATTTTGACGAAATGAGTTGCGTTGGAACGCTTGTGACGAGCTCTTCGCGATGACGCTGGTTTCATTGATTTTTGATGACGCCATTTTTTCCGCCATCTGGATGATCCTGATCCCAGTTTGACCCAAGGTTTGACTGGCCATAACTCGTGCAAATGGACTCCTTTTTGCTCTGTTCGAGTTGCGTTGGAACCAGGACACCGAGCTCTTTCTGATGGTGCAGATTCTAGAGAGAAATGAGACACTTCAATTTTCACTAAAAAATATCCACCGGATCAGGCCTCCCCACTGAAGACCTTTTGGACCTCCAAAAGTGGCATTTACTCTGACAATAAGTGAGGACTTGGCCTCCCCACTTGTCCTGTATCCTCTGTACATCTGAAAACCTGGCTCACAAGCACAATGAAGACTGCAACAATGTTGTTGAACATAAACAGTATTGTATCACTTCCATAAGCTTCTACATCAATTGTCGTAGCCATTAACCAACAAAAATTGACTAGCATCAAGCTGAAAACCAATGCAGAAATGAAGGAGAATAAGTCAACAACAACACGATCCTCTACAACAGAAACATTTTTACCCAAGGATCCATCAATGCTTTCAATTATCATTTTCTCATGCTGTACTGCAAGTGCATCCTATAACTTCTGACCCCGGTTAGCTACTCCAAGTTCATGTTTAGAACCACCTGTACTGACAGACATCAGAGTTAATTCTTTACTTGCATTAATTACCCTCTTTAACTGCCCTGTGTTTGCAAAAGATTGATCAGTCTTAATCCTGTGAGAATGTACAATGTACTGAATGCCATCCTTAAACAAATGATAATGATTTTGTTGCCTGTAGAATATAGCTTTCCTGTCATATAAGTAAGGGCTACCAAGCACTATCCCACAGATATCCAATGGAACTACATCAAACTGTACTTCATCCACAAATTTACTAGTGATTGTGAACCTTAAGGTGCATTGTCTCGTTACTTGCAACTTATCATTTTCACAAATCCATCCTAGTGGATAAGGTCTCTTATGTTGTGTAGTTCTTAATCCCAAGTTATTTACAACACTTTCTGAAATCAGATTAACCTGAGATCCACTATCTATGAGTGCATCAATTTTACTGTTCTTAGCCATAACCCTTAAATGAAACAACTCATTCCTTTTTGCATCTTCAGAGAAATCATTAACTGTAGAAGAAGAAGCACAACTAGCAACAGAAACACCAGAAATAGAGGCTTTACCTTTTAGACCCATTGCTGTTATCTTAGTCTCATCATCTGAATCTGAACCAAGATCCATAACAACATTCATGGATTTATCCTTACCCTTCTGTTTCTGATTACGTCTTTGAGCCCACTTAGGCCTCAGTTCGGGTTGTAACTTCCAGCGGTGATTTTCATCATGACCTTCCTTGTCACAATGAGTGCAAGAAAGTTTCTCATCCTTCTTGACTGTAGCTGCCTTCTTTCCTTTCCCTGTCTCTGCATTCTTAGAAGATTTCTTTACATCATTATCAAACTTATCAATAAAAGATCCTTTACCCCTTGACTCTAAGTGTGTAGCTTGAACAGACACTTCATCCAGATTACAAGGGTTTAATACCAAAATGGAATGCCTAAGGTAGGAATGTAGACCTCCTATGTACTTCAACAACGTGTCTTGGGTATACAAAGGAACATTCAAAGAAATAGCCCTTTTCCTGAACTCATGGGTGTACTCTTGGACATTTTGACCCTTCCCTTGCCTAAACATTTGCCAGTCCATCATTAACTGCAGCATATGCCCTAAGGGATAAAACTGCTTCTTCAAAGCATTAACAAACTCTACCCAAGTTAAACTGACTCTACCATGTTGTGAAACTTCTACCTTAGATTTACTCTCCCACCAGGTTAAGGCTGTACCTCCTAAACGAAGAGTAGCTAATTGGATCTTATCAACATCATCTATTAGGTTCTGGACTCTACAGTAGACCTCTATTTGTTGAACCCAATCATCCAATTTTTCAGCATTAAGTTCACCACAATATTTAGGCAAATCAAATTTTACATCCAATTTAATTTTAGGTTTATACCCACTCTTGAAAGGATTAGAAGAAATAGAATGAGTAGAAGATGGAGAAGAAGGAGAAGCAGAAGAGGGAGGAGAAGAAGAAAAGGGTGGATCTGGTTGCTTGTCACCATCTCCATGTTGTTTCCCTTTCTTGTCTTTATGATCTTCTTGCTTTGACAAACCTCCTTCATGTCCTTTCCACTCTTGTCTCTCTTGAAAAAGAATGTCCACCTTAGCCTTCATCTCAAGGAATGCTCTTCGAAATTCTTGCTCACTGATTTCTTCAGGAACCTCCATTCCAGAAACAGACATCTTCGGAAATGTTCTACACTTCCCGATCTCAGGATCAAATTCTTCAAGCTTGCCTTCGCCCTTTTGAATCCTGGATCTCGTTAGCATTCAAGAAAACAACTGCAATAATAGTCAACTGAACTCTGATACCACTTGATCTGTATAGGATCTAGACTAGATTGCAGTATTTGAATGCTTAACTTTTACAATGCTTTTACAATGATTATTCCAAGTTAATTAAATCAAAATTAACTTATGGAAATAACAAAATGAAAGTAATAACAACGTGATTATAACAGAAAGGAAGGAAATGAGAGAAAGAAAGAGAGAGAAGAAGAGAAGTGCAAACAGTGTTTGATTACGGAGTTCGTCACAAACGTGACTATGTCTCCGGGTCCACTCCAATAGAGAGACCGATCCGATTAACTCCAAAAATCAATTACAATAGCACCATAACCATTCTCCAAGCATTTCGGCAGCGTAACAACACTCTGTCATGCAAGAATGATTTGAAAACTCTCCAACAAGGCCTCTCTTTCATCACCTCAGCATCAGGACTTCATCACCTGAAAAAAACTTGATTTCAATTCTCACCTCAAGCCCCCTTTTTATACAAAGAATTTGCTCAATTTGGCTCTCAACCAATTGATTTGCAAAATATTCTCCAAATCACCTTATCTCTCCAAAATACATAAAAATCTGCAAAAATCTCATAATCCCCCCATTTTACATAATAGATATTTGAAAATCTTTATCAAAAAATCCCATTATTAATTCTAGCCCCTAATTCACTTGTTCCCGGGCTACTATTATCTTCATTGGTTACACTTAATCCTTTAAAAAGGATTATTGTTTTTTTAAGATTTTTAATTTAGGGAGGTTGTTTTAATTTATAAGGCATTCAGCTTTCAGCTAATCAACAAATAAAAACGATGCCACACATATATCAAAGTTGTTTAATGGCTTAGTGGTGGCTATGCGTTTTGGAGCCCGACCGGTTCGGGGTTCCAAACCGCGGCCGTCCATTGTAAAAACAAATTCCTCTAAATAAAAAATTAACAAAACAAACCCGGAAACAAACACATGTAGACCCGGATTTCTGGGCGGATTGGTCGGAGGTGGGCACGGCAAATGAGAGGTCGGGTGTTCAAATCCCCTCAACCTTTTTTTTTCAACAAGCAAAACGACTAACAAATTCAAAACCGCCGGCGGAGCTGACCAAGGCCACGTGGCATGCTAGGGAGGTGCCACGTGGCGGAGTGCAATTCATTGATCACACTGACTGGGATCCGACTGTGCGATGACGTGGAAGGCAACTGTACGCTGACTGTGCTATGACATGTCCGCTGACTCGGATGATGACGTGGCGTACGGATGCCACGTGTCGACCTCTGATTGGATCCATACATTGCCGACATGGATGCCACATGGCAGATTCTGATTCATCCACTTCACCATCCATATAGTACGGAATGCTGACATCAGCATCCGTACGGTCCACCTCAAAAGTCAACTGCAAACTTTGACCATCGATAAGTTGAGCATACGATGTCGGATTTCGACGAAACGAACGTTGCCGGAATCGTCTCAACGAGCTCTTCGCGATGACACCAACTTTGAAAAATTTTGATGACATCATTTTTTCCACTTCCTGGACGCCCTCTGATTCCAGTTTGACCAAAGGTTTGACTGGCTATAACTCGTGCAAACGGACTCCTTTTCGCTCCGTTCGAGTTGCGTTGGAACTAGGACGTCGAGCTCTTTCTGATGGTGCTGATTTTGGAGAGAAATGGAACACTTCAATTTTCACTGAAAAATGTCCACCGGATCACTCCAAGCAAACTTAGAAGCAAACCAAATTAATCAAGTAGAACATGTAAATGTTGCACCTATGTATGACATGCAGACTTGTGGGTGGTATAGGAGAATTGTGGAATACTTGCACACTATGCAATGTCCTAAAGGCATGCCTAATAATGAGAGAAGAACCTTGAAGCTGTAGGCTATCAAATACATCATTATTGATAATGAACTTTGGTGGAGAATCAGGGTGTATTGCTTAGGTGTGTGGATGGAGATTAGGTAGAAGACCTGTTAATTGAAATGCATAATGGAGCATGTGGAGGTCATTACATGGCAAAGACCACTAAGAGCGGGATTTTGGTGGCCTACCATGTTTAAGGATGCCCATAAATTTGTTAAGAAATGTGATGCATGCCAAAGATTCACTGGCAAGTTGAAGTTCTCTAGTAATTTTCCACTTTAGACCAATTTCAGTTCAGGCTCTTTCTAAACAATGGGGCATTGATTTTATTGGTGAGATGTCAAAGAACTCAAGTGGGGGACACTCTTGGATACTTGTTGCAACAAACTATTTTACAAAGTGGGTTGAAGCAATCCCCACAAGGAAGGCAACAAGTAAAGTAGTGATTGAATTTTTGATGAATAACATATTGATCAGGTTTGGAGTCCCAGAAAGAATTGTTTCTAACAATGCCATATGTTTTCGATCAGAGGAGTTCACTGACTTTTGTAGTAAGCATGGAATAAGTATCTCTTACTCATCCCCCTAACATCCTCAAGGAAATGGACAAGCAAAATACAACAATAAGAGTTTGATGAAGATCATCAAATGAGTGATTGAGAAGAACAAAAAGGCATGGGATTTGAAGTTGTAGCTTTCATTGTGGGATGATAGGATTATTATAAAGAAAGTCATTGGACAATCCCCATTCAACCTTGTGTATGGTGTAGAAGTAAGGATACCCCACACAAACTTGTTAAAAATGTACAAGTTTGTTCAAGAATGTGACACAGATATTTGTGATGATATGCAACATAGAATGGAAGAGTTAATTGACCTTGATGAAACTAGAAGAGAAGCTCATAAAGTAAAAACAAATCTACAGATTCAAGTTAATAATCTTTATGATAACAAGGCAATTCAAAGAAATTTTGAGGTGGGAAGCATGGTCCTGACGTAGAATGGAATCTCAGAAGATAAAGGAAAACATGGAAACTTTGATCCTCTATGGCTGGGCCCATATCTGATTGCAGATACACATGAAGAGGATTCATACTTCTTGTAATCATTAAAAAGTGAAATTCTTGAGCTTCCAGTACATGGACAGTTCTTGAAGCCCTATTTCTCTTGAAATAGGTTCTTTTCCATGCACATTATATAGTCTTGTAATTATTGTATATAGGTTGGGTGTGTTTGCTTTTGGTTACGTCTACTTGTCCTATCTTGACAAGCTCCTAGGTTTTTTATTTCTCTGTGTTGGTCTGCTTCAACCATGAGATCTGAATTCTCACCATACCCACTAGGGGTATGCATCCTAGAGTAGGAGCCACTGGTGGAGCTTCTAAATTTTGAAAATTTTGCACTTGTTCCTTGCCTTGTTTTGTCCTTTACATCTGTGCCCTTGGGTAGGGTTTAGGGTTTTGGTTCAAAAGCCCTCATTTCAAATTTAATGTCTTTTTCTCTCGATGTTCTATTCCTACATTGAATTGTTATACCCGATTGCAGGTCACTTGAGTCATGACCTAAGCCATCAGAAATGTATTGTCACCAACCCCTTGGTCTAGGTTTGTCGGTCATCAAGTGTTATATCAACACTTTAATTTTTCCTAAGTCGGGCAAAATATTTTCCTATTAAAATGACTTAGCACTTAAGTTCTTAACTACAAGGGTCTTTGTCATGTCGACCTAGACAGGTCCCCTCTTTAAGACTAACCTTTTTTGCATGTGCAAAATTGTCGACGGTTGGATTTGAATATTTGATCCGAGCCATTCCCCGCCAGCCCCATAGGATTCAAATAATGTTTTAAGAAAAGTAGAGGGATCAATGGGCTAAGGACACATGTACTATTGCAAGAATAGGGCCCATTCTCCACTAATATACCTAACACTATGAGATTTGAACCGATGGTCGAGATCTGGTGTTGATATTTAATCTCAACCACTCCCCGCTAGCCTCACAAGAATAAAATATTGTTTTATAACAAGTAGTGGGGTTAGTGGGATGCCACCATGTGGATTTTCTCCTGTCACTTAGAAAGAAGGTGGAGCTCACATAATGAATGAGTCAGCACTCCAGGTGGCAGAATATTACTTGTGTGAGATTGGTGAGCGAAAGTGATTGAATTTCAAACTTTTTTGACTCGATCTGATTTGCCCAACACGCCATCTCATAAAGTGATCAATGGCCAAAACTCAAAACTGAAGAACTGGCTATGGGAGTCATTCTACTTTGTGAGAGCGAACAGTAATGGCGAAAATGACATACAAACCTACCAAGTTTGATCTAAAGGCACATAAAAGATTTTTTTTCGCATAATTGAAGATTGCAACGAGGTTTTAAAGCAACCAAGAGATCGAATTGAGCATTCCAGAGTTCAATGCAATCATAATTAGGGTTTTCTTCAAGCGAAAAGTCATAAGTAAAAAACAAACTCATCTCT